>JAZGTH010000011.1:347500-355000 GCA_036877525.1 Chromobotia macracanthus | reverse complement strand
AATATCAACAGCACTCTTTACAGTAAACAAACAACGCAAATCTAATATCAACAGCACTCTTTACAGTAAACAAACAACACAAATCTAATATCAACAGCACTTTTTACAGTAAACAAACATCACAAATCTAATATCAACAGCACTCTTTACAGTAAACAAACAACGCAAATCTAATATCAACAGCACTCTTTACAGTAAACAAACAACGCAAATCTAATATCAACAGCACTCTTTACAGTAAACAAACAACACAAATCTAATATCAACAGCACTCTTTACAGTAAACAAACAACGCAAATCTAATATCAACAGCACACTTTACAGTAAACAAACAATGCAAATCTAATATCAACAGCACTCTTTACAGTAAACAAACAACGCAAATCTAATATCAACAGCACACTTTACAGTAAACAAACAACGCAAATCTAATATCAACAGCACTCTTTACAGTAAACAAACAACACAAATCTAATATCAACAGCACTCTTTACAGTAAACAAACAACGCAAATCTAATATCAACAGCACTCTTTACAGTAAGCAAACAACACAAATCTAATATCAACAGCACTCTTTACAGTAAACAAACAACGCAAATCTAATATCAACAGCACACTTTACAGTAAACAAACAACTCAAATCTAATATCAACAGCACACATTACAGTAAACAAACAACGCAAATCTAATATCAACAGCACACTTTACAGTAAACAAACAACGCAAATCTAATATCAACAGCACTCTTTACAGTAAACAAACAACGCAAATCTAATATCAACAGCACTCTTTACAGTAAACAAACAACGCAAATCTAATATCAACAGCACTCTTTACAGTAAACAAACAACGCAAATCTAATATCAACAGCACTCTTTACAGTAAGCAAACAACGCAAATCTAATATCAACAGTACAATTTACAGTAAACAAACAACACAAATCTAATATCAACAGCACTCTTTACAGTAAACAAACAACGCAAATCTAATATCAACAGCACTCCTTACAGTAAACAAACAACGGAAATCTAATATCAACAGTACACTTTACAGTAAACAAACAACGCAAATCTAATATCAACAGCACTCTTTACAGTAAACAAACAACGCAAATCTAATATCAACAGCACACTTTACAGTAAACAAACAACGCAAATCTAATATCAGCGGCACTCTTTACAGTAAACAAACAACACAAATCTAATATCAACAGCACTCTTTACAGTAAACAAACAACGCAAATCTAATATCAACAGCACTCTTTACAGTAAACAAACAACGCAAATCTAATATCAACAGCACTCTTTACAGTAAACAAACAACGCAAATCTAATATCAACAGTACAATTTACAGTAAACAAACAACGCAAATCTAATATCATCAACACTCTTTGCAGTAAACAAACAACGCAAATCTACTATCAACAGCACTCTTTACAGTAAACAAACAACGCAAATCTAATATCAACAGCACTCTTTACAGTAAACAAACAACTCAAATCTAATATCAACAGCACACTTTACAGTAAACAAACAACGCAAATCTAATATCAACAGCACTCTTTACAGTAAACAAACAACGCAAATCTAATATCAACAGCACTCTTTACAGTAAACAAACAACTCAAATCTAATATCAACAGCACACTTTACAGTAAACAAACAACGCAAATCTAATATCAACAGTACACTTTACAGTAAACAAACAACGCAAATCTACTATCAACAGCATATTAACACACAGTGTGTGTTTTCAGTGTGTTATATCAGCAGTGTGTTTTCAGTGTGTTATATCAGCAGTGTGTGTTTTCAGTGTGTTATATCAGCAGTGTGTGTTTTCAGTGTGTTATATCAGCAGTGTGTTTTCTGTGTGTTATATCAGCAGTGTGTGTTTTCTGTGTGTTATATCAGCAGTGTGTGTTTTCTGTGTGTTATATCAGCAGTGTGTTTTCTGTGTTACATCAGCAGTGTGTGTTTTCTGTGTGTTATATCAGCAGTGTGTGTTTTCAGTGTGTTATATCAGCAGTGTGTGTTTTCAGTGTGTTATATCAGCAGTGTGTGTTTTCAGTGTGTTATATCAGCAGTGTGTGTTTTCAGTGTGTTATATCAGCAGTGTGTTTTCTGTGTGTTATATCAGCAGTGTGTGTTTTCAGTGTGTTATATCAGCAGTGTGTGTTTTCAGTGTGTTATATCAGCAGTGTGTGTTTTCAGTGTGTTATATCAGCAGTGTGTGTTTTCTGTGTGTTATATCAGCAGTGTGTGTTTTCAGTGTGTTATATCAGCAGTGTGTGTTTTCAGTGTGTTATATCAGCAGTGTGTTTTCTGTGTGTTATATCAGCAGTGTGTGTTTTCAGTGTGTTATATCAGCAGTGTGTTTTCTGTGTGTTATATCAGCAGTGTGTGTTTTCAGTGTGTTATATCAGCAGTGTGTGTTTTCAGTGTGTTATATCAGCAGTGTGTTTTCTGTGTGTTATATCAGCAGTGTGTGTTTTCAGTGTGTTATATCAGCAGTGTGTGTTTTCTGTGTGTTATATCAGCAGTGTGTGTTTTCAGTGTGTTATATCAGCAGTGTGTGTTTTCTGTGTGTTATATCAGCAGTGTGTGTTTTCTGTGTGTTATATCAGCAGTGTGTTTTCTGTGTGTTATATCAGCAGTGTGTGTTTTCAGTGTGTTATATCAGCAGTGTGTGTTTTCAGTGTGTTATATCAGCAGTGTGTGTTTTCAGTGTGTTATATCAGCAGTGTGTGTTTTCTGTGTGTTATATCAGCAGTGGGTGTTTTCTGTGTGTTATATCAGCAGTGTGTTTTCTGTGTTACATCAGCAGTGTGTGTTTTCTGTGTGTTATATCAGCAGTGTGTGTTTTCAGTGTGTTATATCAGCAGTGTGTGTTTTCTGTGTGTTATATCAGCAGTGTGTGTTTTCAGTGTGTTATATCAGCAGTGTGTGTTTTCAGTGTGTTATATCAGCAGTGTGTTTTCAGTGTGTTATATCAGCAGTGTGTGTTTTCAGTGTGTTATATCAGCAGTGTGTGTTTTCTGTGTGTTATATCAGCAGTGTGTGTTTTCAGTGTGTTATATCAGCAGTGTGTTTTCTGTGTGTTATATCAGCAGTGTGTGTTTTCTGTGTGTTATATCAGCAGTGTGTTTTCAGTGTGTTACATCAGCAGTGTGTGTTTTCTGTGTGTTATATCAGCAGTGTGTGTTTTCAGTGTGTTATATCAGCAGTGTGTTTTCAGTGTGTTATATCAGCAGTGTGTGTTTTCTGTGTGTTATATCAGCAGTGTGTTTTCAGTGTGTTATATCAGCAGTGTGTGTTTTCAGTGTGTTATATCAGCAGTGTGTGTTTTCAGTGTGTTATATCAGCAGTGTGTTTTCTGTGTGTTATATCAGCAGTGTGTGTTTTCAGTGTGTTATACCAGCAGTGTGTGTTTTCAGTGTGTTATATCAGCAGTGTGTGTTTTCTGTGTGTTATATCAGCAGTGTGTTTTCAGTGTGTTATATCAGCAGTGTGTTTTCAGTGTGTTATATCAGCAGTGTGTGTTTTCTGTGTGTTATATCAGCAGTGTGTTTTCAGTGTGTTATATCAGCAGTGTGTTTTCAGTGTGTTATATCAGCAGTGTGTGTTTTCAGTGTGTTATATCAGCAGTGTGTGTTTTCAGTGTGTTATATCAGCAGTGTGTGTTTTCAGTGTGTTCTCTGTGTGTTATGTATGTGTTTGCTGGGTGTTTTTCAGGTATGCTGCCCAAACAGGTGGCTGATGATCTGAGGCAGGGAAAACCTTCACAAGCTCAGAGTTACATCAGTGCCACTGTCTTCTTCAGGTAAACACACACAAATATTGTGTATGTAGATTATATTTTACAGTATATATCCAGACTCCCTCATGTTTCCATTTCTTTATGTGCTTCTCATTTGTTTCTCAGTGATATTGTGGGTTTTACACAGTTGTCCAGCTCTAGCACACCTTACCAGGTCGTTGACTTCCTCAACAAACTCTACACCACCTTTGATGACATCATCGACAACTACGATGTTTATAAAGTGGAAACGATCGGGGATGCTTGTATGTGCTGTAACATCAACACAGGACACTTTTTACATGTTTACTTTTTACAACAGATGATTCACTAGCATGTTAATTTATTACAGTACTAGCCTAGCTTCCATCTACAGCAGATGTGTTAATAACAGGTTTATTATGTGTAATGTAGATATGGTGGTGTCTGGGGTACCCAAAGAGAACAGCATTCTTCATGCCTCGGAGATCGCCAGCATGGCTCTCGACCTGGTGTCTGTCTGCAAGACCTTCAGAATCCCCCACAGACCACAAACCCAACTGCAGATCCGCGCTGGAATACACTCAGGTCCAATTACAGACTTGTTAATGTTTTAAACTTACAAATAAAGTTTTGTCAGCCGCTGTTTGTCAAGATTGTGAGATCTTTTACTGGCTGATCTGGAGCTCTGGATGGTCTTCTCAGGTCCGGTGGTTGCAGGTGTCGTAGGTACTAAAATGCCACGATACTGCTTGTTTGGAGATACAGTCAACACAGCGTCGCGCATGGAGTCCACCAGTGAGGGTACGGAAGCTGTCTTTCTAGTGCAGTGCAGGAGAATGAGTATTGTAGCATTGCACATCACTTGTCTGAGCTCCACCAAAACCCCAGTGAGGTGTTTTGTAGTTTATGAGACCTTCTCTTGGACACTTTGGACATTTAGAGAATGATGGGAAATTATGTGATGGAGAACTTCACTCTCTCTCTCTCTGCAGCTCTGAAGATCCAGTGCAGCTGCAGCACCTTCTATCTGCTGGAGGAGATCAGTGGCTACATGCTCAGCTGTCGAGGAGTGTTACAGGTGAAGGTGAGAGACTCCAGCACGTGCTCCTCACTCATAGGAAGCTGAACTGTGTTCTTACGCTCGTATTTGTTTTGTCAGGGTAAAGGTGACATGGTGACATACTGGCTGGAGGGGAAACGTCCTGCAGCCGCCACTAAAGACACAAGGAAAGCCGTGATGGTCCAGGAGTCAGAGAGAGAGGATTACACCAGCATCCCGGGAGTTGTCAGTCCCTCCAACAGCACTGACCTCCTGTGTGACCCCAACTAACCCGCCTCTCTACTGCAAAAACAGGAAATGTGTCCTTATAGAGTTACAGATTTGTGCTGTTTAAGCCAGTTCAGATGTATGATGTATTAGCATGTTCTTTAAAGCACAGATTCTCTCCTTTACCAGTCATTTTATAAATAACCATAGTTTAGTACTGTGACATCACAGTGAAACTGTAGTTACCTGTAGTTCATTGAAGATCTGTGAAGTGACTTATAACTGTAATATCTGCTGTTCTGTGTTTTCTGTCATCTGATTTATCAGTCAGTGTTTGTAGTGCCAGTTAACAAGAGCTGATAGTAAATAGTAAATTTGAGTAAGTATCGAAGTACAGTATTTATTAGTAAAGAGAGAAATCCTGTAAAGATGCTGTTATTTATCAGTTACTGGTTTCATTTGGTTATATAGAGTTTTATATGATGGAGACATGATTATTTTTAGACAAATGTAATATCGTCTGCGTCAAATCTGAGTAGTTCTTTGTTTCAGTAACACATTTTGAAATAAAGTGATCAAAACAATAACATTAGATATAATTATTTATTTTAAGATAAGGCAGTAGATTTTTAATATTAATGTTACCAGAAAGATCTGTTTCTTAAAAAACATGAAATAATTAACATAAAGGGTGAGATGTCTGAATGATCCCAGTAGTGAGAGCAGCTGTTTAAACTGATGGAGAATCATTGTAGGATCAGAGGTGTGCAGTAGCTCAACATAAAACCAGTAAATGTAAAGATTTTATGAAAATAATATCTGTGTGTGTTTATGAACTCACAAAACAACAAGCACAACATGAATGACTGCAGAGAGGAGAATGTTGTAGAATTGTAGAAAATGAGAAACAAATGACCAGGTGTTCACCTGAGTGTGGAGCTCTCCAGAAAATGAGTGTGAAGAGAGAGAGAGAGAGAGAGAGAGAGAGAGAGGTCTGTTGTTAATGTGTCAACAGCAGAAGTCTCCTGTTAGGCTTGTAATTGAACGACAGAATAACAGAGTCTGGTGTATCTACAGAGAGAAACTCCTCTACAGATAAACAGTTAGTGTTGTAATTATATTTGACAAGCAGAGCCCCACTGATCATGTTACAGCACTGTTTGTCTTCACTTCCTCTGTGCCTCAGTTTTGTCCCAACACCCTTCAAGCTGGCAGTTATTAAGCCCCTCATAAAGAAACAACAACTAGATCCAAATGAATTGGACTGATCCAAATAGATCCAAAATGAAATGGTCCATTTCAGATAGAACCACTCAGCTGTGCTCCTCCTTACAGAGAGATGATATCATATCATATCATAGCACAGAAACTGTGCCTTTCAAAATTACAAATGATTGACTTGTATCAGAGCTGTACCAAAGCTGCATCTCGCTACTAGTTTCCCTTGATCTTAGTGCTGCATGTGACAGGGCAGATCATGGCATACTGCTCAATTACTAAATTACATTAGTATTCAGAGCTCTTGGCAGTATTGTTAGAGAACATGGCATCAGTTTCCACTGTTATGCTGTTAATACTCAATTATGTATCTCATCAAGACCTGACGATATTTCAAACTTCTCCAAATTGACAGTGTGTTGGATAAGTGCTGGATGACCAGTAATTTCCTTCTCTTTAATTCAAATAAAACACTTATTGAACCAAAACCCCCTAGAATACAGTTTTCTAAGGATGTACTGTGACCCCAGCCAAGTGTCAAAGACTTGTACATTATATGAGACAGCAATTTGTCTTTTGAAATCATATCTCCAAAAATGTCACAAAAACAGCCTTCTTCCACTATAGAAAGATCACTAAGGTACGGAACATTTTCTGTTCCTGAAGCAGAAAAGCTACTTCACACATTTATGAGCTTCAGACTGGACTATTGTAATGCACTGATGCAAGTGTTCAGCATCCGCAATAAACAAACTACATTAGTCCAAAATGTAGCAGCGAGAGTTTCTACCAAATCCAGGAAATATGATCAAATAACACTGATTTTGTCATCTGTACACTGACTACCTGTTAAGTAAGATATTGCTACTTACTTACAAGGTCTTAAATGGGTTATACTTAACTTCTGTCACACTACAAGTCAACACACTCTTTAAAGTCAAAAAACTCTGGTCTTTTGGTAGTAGCTAGAATCACAAAGTCCATTAAAGGAGGAAGAGATTTGCATTTGGCTCCCAAACTCTGGAATAATCTTCCTGACACTGCTCAGGGCTCAGATGCTCTCACTGTTCAAATCTAGATGAAAGACACAAAAGCTAAAGATTATCTTGTGCTAGTGATGTTACAAATGGCAGCTACACTAATTATTTTCTATTTGCCTCCAATTTCTATCTCAGGAAAATTATCCCGGGTTAACCACAGATCACGCCAGCTTCAGTATGAAACCAGCATCTTCA
>JAZGTH010000011.1:330000-342500 GCA_036877525.1 Chromobotia macracanthus | reverse complement strand
CCTGCGACAGAACCCTGCATGTCTGCACCGGCTGTTGCCGTGGCTGCAGCGCGAGCTGACTGTGCTCTACGGTTCGCACGGATCGCTGGTGAACATCGTGCAGCACATCATCATGTCACGCATCACAAACTACAACATGGAAGACTCAGCCATCCGGGATGAGCTCCGCCCCTTTCTGCTAGCGCGCACTGACCACTTCCTGCATGAGCTGGTAAGCTTTGCCCGCTCGACCCTCAGCATGGAGGCGTACGACCAGCAGGCCATCTATGACTGCCCCGCCCCCAGCTACGAGGAGGGCAGTAGCTCTGACTCCTCTGTTATTGCCATCTCTGAGGTGAGAAACTCCAGTTTGAAATGGCACATTGTTCATATTACACATGTGGTATGTGTAGTGTTAACAGCGTAGGGTTAAAAATGCCTGGCCTTTTATTTCCAGTAGATCAAATTAACTGTAATCGTTATCAGCAGTGTGTATTTCATTTGTATCTGAGGCAGCTGCTCTGTATCAGTGTCTGAACACATATGTAGCTGTGTGAAGCAGGTCTGCACTGTGTAACCAGCATGCAGTCACCTCTGTCTGCATTTTTCACAGGTTCTGAGATTAGAAGTGAATAAACCAAACATTAGTCTTGGTAACATTAGTCTTGGTTACATCTGTGTGTTTCACAGACACTTTAATCCAGAGTGATTTACAGTGCAGTTAATGTAAACAGAACAGTAACAAATATCTGTTTCATCTGTCAAGAACATGTTTCATTGAACCTGTTTTTGTGTCAGGCTGAAGTTAAAGTTCCCCATTAAAATTCATTGTGCATTCATTTTGTACAGAAGATATGACTTGATGATATTTGAGTTGATTAGTTGTGACAGCCTTTGTCTTAATGAGGTAATCTGTTATACTTTTTGTGATAAAATGTTTGTTCTGATATGAATAAGGAGATGATGTCATAGAAGAGAAGGGGGCCAAGTTGAGCCTCTTTTTCTCTTAATGCAGGATTCTGGAAGTATGTGAGGCCAATGAACTCACTTTTGTGTTCTCCACAGGATGAAGTTGATAATGACAGTGAGGACAATGTGACAGAGAATCCATCAGCTATCCAGGAAAACCTTCGGTCGGCTCCCACAGCAGCTGGCACGCAAAGTTTGCTGAGCAAATCTGCATGGGATGACGAGACACCTGGTCCTTCCTACTCCACTCTCCTCCTCTTCTCCAGCCAATCACAGGATGAGGGAGCAGAGCCAAGTGTCAACACAGCCCCACCCCCAGAACAAATCAACCTTTCTGCAAGCATCAGCACGGCAGCCGGACCAGCTGCAGGTAAAGAGGAGGAGGAAGAAGAGTGTCTGATTGTGGGATATGTGAAGCCCATTGCTGAGCGGACACCCGAGCTTGTTCAGCTCTCCTCTGATTCATCTGAAGAGGAGCACGAAGCGGCTGCTGTGTACATGGCAGTAACAAAAACAGAGGGATCCCAGACCCATCTCCTGACACTGTCACACATCAGCCCGTTCAGCCCCATCTCCTCCCCAGTCCCCGCCCCCTCATGCAGTCCTCAATGTACACACTTGGACACGCTTGTACAGCAGTCACACAGCAGAGAAAGAACATCACAGAGCCATTGCCCGTCCTCTCTGGACCATTGCACGCATCGCCGCAGGCATAGGTCCAGGACTGGCTCACAGTCCCATTCACAGCCTGGTCAAGAGCTCACTGGGTTCAGTGGTCATCGGAGACACAAAAGCCAGTTACACCAGCCCTTGGTGACCCAGGAGCATGCTGGGGTTTGGGAACCATCACAACCCACAAAAGGTCATGATGGCTCATATGTGTGCACGCCAATAAGCTGGTCCAGCCAGAGTCCAAAGATGTTATTATCGAGTGAAAGCGATGGATCACCTTCCAGAAACAACACCAGTAGCAAAAACAGTCAAGAGCATTCTCACCACGTGAGAGAGCAATACTCACAATGTTCTTCCTGCTGGGATAAAGAGCGAGGGAAGAGAAAAAAGGACAGGAGTCGTCGTTCTCCTGACTCTGACTTGTTGGTTGGTTCCCATCATCCCAGCAGTCGCTCTCGTGAGTCACACTGCAGTCAGAAGCGTCACAGATGGTCTTTCAGCAGCAGCAGCAGCAGTGCCGACTCTCGCTCTGAATGTTCTCATCTGGACAAACCTAGTGGCAAACGCAAGTATAAAACCCGGCACCTGCAGCACCAGCAGGGGGAAGGATCCGCGGCCGCAGACAAGCACAAAGAGCACCAGTGCAGCGGGGAGCGAGCGCTCAGTCGGAGCTCTAGTGTGGAGATCATCTATGAACGTAAAGCACCCAACCTGCACTGCCGCCACCGCAGGAAGCGAAGGCACAGGAAGAGGAAGAGGGGGCAGCGCTCGCCCGTGGTCATCACCATCGACAGCGACAGTGATCTCACCATCGACTGTCTGGACCGCGTTTTGGATGTTATAGACCAAACCGATGCAAACATTGATGATGATCAGAAGGTCCATACTGATCAAAATGTGATCCAGAACACAGTTAACGCCAGTGCTTTATTTTCTTCAAACTCTGTCTTAAACACCTCCACCCCTGTGACCCTCAGTGACCCAACTGCTCTCTCCCCTGACCGCACGCTGAATCTGAACATCATCAACCACAGCAGTTCTGACCCTCCTAACTGCATTCAGAATATGGAAACCAACATTTTGTGTACAGATAACCACACAGAGGCTGTGTCAGACCCCCTCCTCACAATGGTTTCCGTGACGACAACCCTGCCTTCAGACACAAGACTGTTAGAGTCAATACAGCAAGATCTTGGTGAATTTCTGCCTAGGGTGGAACAAGAAGCAGAATCAAATCGTAAGAGTCCACTAACTCCAGGCTATCAGAAATACACTTCTGGCCCTCAACAGGACCAATCCAGCATGCAGGGGGACACAGATGGTTTGGAGAAGAGACACACAGATGGCGGTGAGCGGAAAGACACACAGACTAGCTAGAACTTATATACGAAGAATTGTAACTTCAGACGCACAATAATGACACTTGTCTGAATGCTTAGTCGGATATGTGTGTTTTTATAAACTTATTTAAAGAAATGGACGCTTTTACATTCACATTGTTATTATTATTGGTAATGTTATATTTATAGCTACAGTGATCTTTCTCCAAACCTGGTGCTGATTTGTTGTGCCACAGCCCTTTCACAAACAAACAAAAAACACAACCTCTCCCAAACCTATTGGGTGATGATGGTAACCCTCATGATGATGGTATGAACTATGCTAAGATTAACAGTTTCCCCTCAGTTTTCAGTACCGGTCCTGTGCTTGCCCCCTGTTGCCAGTTAATGGAGTTTAGCAGAGGTTTCTGTAACATGAGGGCTACATCAAAGCATTACCCAACAACGATGTGTTTCTCCCAAACCAATGTCCTGGAGAAAAGTGTGTTTGTCAATCTCAGGGAGGAGGTGAAGAGCACCTCCATGCCTCTGTTACGCAGTGTGTGTGTCTGGGTATATGACGACCCCTCTGGTGATTTAGTTCACCGATTACGTCTCCTGTACACACAAAGCCTTCTTCACAACAACTGTAATCTCAGCAATCGATCAATAAAGTCATGGATTTGATTTATCTGGAACAGTTTTTTTCATCTTTATAAGCTGCAACGGGTGAATACTTCACCTTTGTGACCCTGGTTGAGAGTCTTCAGAAAAGACAGTGTTAGCAGTATACAGTGCAGAATAATCCACCTTCATCAGGTTAAAAGATGCATAGCTTTCAGCCCTGACTGTGTGTGTCATTCTGCTGCATTCACATTAAATATGTGGAGATACTGTACAGGTCACACTGTTTTTTTTGGCATTTTTCTGGCCAATATTATTTATCACTGTATAGACCTACTTATTCCACCCAAATTTAGAGTAATGACAGTTTCTGTGTGGAATCAATAAACAAACATGTCATCACATACAAAAAAGCTTTCAGAATTGGTATTTCATTTTATTTTTTATTTCTTTATTTTAACTTACAGTGGATAATACCACATTAGCAATTGTTGCAGTTACAATAACTAGTTTATGCTGTGCTAGTTATTCTATACACTATACTAGCTAACTGTGTTTCGTGGGAACTTTTTTCGTGGTTACCATGGTGACTTGTAGGGAAATATTTGGAAATGTACTTTCTGAAACTTTTTTAATGCCTGTAATTCTTGTGAGGTAAAACCTACAGTGTAATTTCCCTTTAAGGATTTAGTAGGAAAAGGAAAAGTGTGAGTGAAAGCTTCATAAGAAATCACTGACAGAGTCCAGAGGGAACATCTCAAAATCTCCGGACCTCCATGAGAACAAAAGATGCTTTCATAAATGTACAATAATCGCTGTGTTTATTCTAAGCATGCTACAGTAAATGCACAAGTCTTTAAATTTGAATTGATTTGATTGGCTGTCAGTGTTTTATTGTTCATCAGCTGGAAAAAATTCACTCAGAATGTGATCCATATCGTTCCTTGTATCTTTAACAATGTAACTATGATGGGGACTGTGCCATTCTCTTACATTTACATTTAGGGGGTTTTAGGCCCTCCACTGCCCTTAACCCTTACACAGCCTCCCAGCATGGCCCTGCACAGCATCATGGGAGACGGTGACAGGTGGCCTCTCTCTGTGTTGTGTGTAGAGTACACTGGTTTGCATGCAGCCATTAGGGAGTGGAACTTCTGTGAGTTAAAGGAAATGCAGGAACACAAAATTTTGCTGGAGAAGATTCAGCCATCCATCACCAAACACATGAAGCCCAGCGAGCTACTCAAACAGATGAGTGGTACTCACACTTAAACAGATACATCTGTACATTATAAATGCATGTGTGTGTAGCAGATGGATCCTATAGCTGCCAGCGAGGGACTGGTGAGGACTCTCCTGCGCTCAGATCATCCAAACTGGTTCAAAGTGATGAAGATCACACAACACGCATGTGAATTATTCCAGGTCTTACAACTGATGGATCCAGTAATGCAGACAGATTCTCTGTTTCACCTCATCCATCCATCCGTCTATCCATCCACCCACCCACCAATAATCATCTATTATCAGTCATTCATCTATCCATCCACACATTTCTTACTCTCCATCCATTTATCTATCTACATTTATCCATCCATTCATCCATACATTTCTTGTGGATTATTGCCTTGCTGATCTGTGAAAATTGCTTGAAGCAGTTTCCTGACAGGGCAAAAAATGTCTTCCTGGTGACCAAGGTATACGTCTACAAACAGCAGTACAGACTTTTTAAGTAGCATTTCTCTAGCAAATACCCCAGCCACAGGCAACACACACAGTTTGAACCTGCAACAGTCAAACTCACTACCAACACACTGCCACAGGTGCCACACCACACACATCTGCTCTGCTCTGTTCTCTCTTCTTCTATGCTTTATTCTCCTCTCCTCTGTTCTTCTCTTCTATGCTTTATTCTCCTCTCCTCTGTTCTCTTCGTTTCATTTACATTTTATATCATAAATCAGCAATGTTTTTTATTGTGAATCGAAAGTTTTTGGAGAACTCTACACTGCTGGTGTTCTGGAGAGGTGAAACAGTCAGACTGTGACTCTTTCAGCCTGTGTTAGGGTAAGTTTCAGCTGTTCTAAGGTCAGTTTAGGGTCTCTGAACTAATGGGAGTCTCTCTGATTTAGGTCACCACCCGCAGTTTCTTGAATTGGTCACTAGTGGGCAGAAGAACCCTAAACTACAGAAGCTGAAGTTCATTCTGGAGGAAGAATATCATATCAAAACAGCGACCAGATGTGAACAGTCCTGTTCTTCAGAACACGCAGCCTCATGTCCTCATTTCTATCTGAGTTAAGCCAACTAATGTTCAATGTCCAGGAAATGTCACATATACAGCATCACGATGCTGTTCGGGGCTCAGACACACTCACTGCTCAAATCTAGATTAAAGACACTCTCTTTAGCCAAACATTCTTATAATGCAACTCATCACCTTATATTTCCCTTTTACCTCAGATAAAAATCAAATTATTATCTTCTTATGCTCTTAATGTTATGAACAGCAGCTGTGCTAATTGTTCTCCGTCTTGTGTTTTTTATCTCAGGATATCAATCCCGGGGTAGCTTCAGATTACATCCGCTTCAGTATGGATCCAACATTTTAAGATGACTACAGATGATCCAACAATGTGTAGAGAGGATGCCGACCTGGCGAGGACTTCAGACTTCAGCTCATATACATACACAATATTAGCCAACAGCATACTCTGATCTAACATCTGCAATTCATAAATCACTACAAATAACAGTTTTCTGGCAATGTACATTCCCTGAAGTTCCTGAAACCTGGACTGTGATCGGAAAAGGAGAGAGCTCAAGTAAGAATTCACGTGTCAGGGATTTTTTTATGGCCTTCACGTGTGTATACTCACTCACATTTTCAATTCAATGAACATTTTTGTATAATGCTTTTTACAATACATATTGTTACAATACAAGCTGCTTTACAGAAATGCATCAGGTTTATATAAATGAAGCCAAAACTTGTAGAAATGTGTATTTGATCTGCTCTGATGTCTTCATCTGAAAGATGATGTACAGGATGATGAAATGATAAAGATGATGTACAGAAATGTACATCATAAATGACTGAGCAGCATTAAGGGAGTTCTGGACTCTAGAGCTCAGATCAAGCATTTACATAATGCATCTCATTACCTTGTATTCCTAATACATCAGGAAAAATACTAAATGAAATACATTACTATTGCAATGTTTCAAATAGCAGCTATTCCTCTATTTGCCTCTATTTGCTGTGATGATCACTACTTCTGTTTAAATACATCGACAATATAAGTCAACTGCATCATCTGTACAATTTTACACCTGTAAAATATCTATAATCACTTCTAATAACACACCTGACAATATACAACTTACATTTTCTGTAAAGCGGTTTTGAAACGATGTGTAGTGTGAAGTGTTACATAAATGTGAACTGAATGGCTAGTGGCTAATGTGTCTCAGCAGGAGGTGGCACCGCAGCTCTTAGCACACTCACTGTTCAGATTCACTTGTTTTCATTCACTCCTTCAGGTGAACTTTTTAATGAAGCAGTGGTGTTGAGAATACTTCACTTTCAGCATGCGTTCCGTCTTGTAACAGCAGTTTGCTGTTAGAGCTGCAATCAGTAACTTTGTGTCATTACCGCATCTCTGTGAAACCTTCCTCAGTTCTCTTTCATTAACATTATGGCCCCATCCTCATTGACACAGCCCTTATTTATCTCATTCTCCAGCATGTCACTAAATCGGACTGGTACATCTAATCCATTTAAATCTTTAAATCATTTAATTTGAGCCTTTCTTTCTTTTAACCTATTGTAGTTACGGACTGCAGCTTTAGCGTTTTTTTCTCAGTTTATACATCACTGGAGTTTTGGTTTCTTGCCGCTGTCAACCTGTTGGCTTGCTTACTGGGAGACTGCTGAAATTAGCTGAAACTGCTGAAAGAACATTTGCTTAGATATACGCTTTGTACATTGTGTTAATTATCATTGTTTAATAATTTTTAATAATAATTTAATTTCTTTTTGTTTTTATAATTTGTTCTTTTATTTCACTGTTAAATATCTTTGGATATTGTTCATTTGTACAGCTACTTGTAACAATGAGTCATTGTATGGGGCAATTTCTCTCACAGCCACTGTTCAAGACCAAAGAGGTCCATCTGACATGTGTACGTAGACCGACAATTAAGGACCACTGCAGAGGGAAATCAGTCTGGCACAGATGGTTTTAGGTTGTTTTTGTTCATGGCTGTTGTGTAACTTCATGATCCACCCGTGCTGAAGATCAGCAGTTTAATTTTTCAAGACTGCGTCAGCACAGGCATCACAGCCTGTGAGCTGGCCAATGAGAGACAGACAAACATCAATCACAGCTCAAGACACAACAAATACAATCCTGCTGTCATGATAGTTTATAACAACACACAAACATACAGTATGTAGTGTATGTAGAGACTGTTGATTATAATAAATCACAATTTATAAAAAATGATTATATCATATTCTAGGTCAGACAGATTTTTTTGTTTTAAACAATGAATTAAATCTGGCTAGTGAAACTCTGGTAAGCAGTGTGTTATGAATGTACTGCAATGTCACTTCATAAAATTTGACTTCAATAATTTGACAAGTCATTATCCTCAGACCTGCAGTTCACATGTACTGCAGCAGCGTCGTGAGGGAAATCGAGACATTTACCAAACAGTCCTGAGAAACTTGCACAGGAAAGTCATAAATATGTCCAGGTCATATTTCACCCCAAAATTAAATATAAAAAACTACGTCTAGATAGATTATATTTACAGGAATACAATCAAATAGATAGAATTATGGGTGAAATGTGCTTAATAATAATTCACATCATTATTCCTCATTAATTCATGAAAATAATGTCACAGAGACTTAATGGTTCTACAAACGAGCTTCAGTTTCTTTACAATTTCTTCTTTTTTAGGGTAAAATATGACCTGCACTTGATTTCATGACATTCAGTGAACAGTTTACAAACAGGAATTCATTTCTGATTCTCCTAGTTCATTTGTCCTGTGAAATAAAAATACCTTCAGCTGTTAATTTCAGTCTGTGATGTCATCAAATCCTCAAAGTTTCCAGCGACAGCAGAGGTGAGATACACCAGAAGATAAACCTTCTGTTATGGGGCTCATTTTTTGCACACACATGTATTTTATATATTTGTATATACATAAATATGTGTACTTGTGTGTGTGCGTGTGTGTGTGTAATATTTTTGTTTTCAAACAGATACTGTGCTTTGTGTATGGAAAATGTATTTCCATTTTCCAGCGTAATGAAAAGGATGAATAACTTCATGATATCATAGGAAAATATACATTATACTTATATAATGTTCCAGTTTTTGTAAAGCCCTGAAGAATATGGCTTTGTCTCACACACACAAAACAGACGTAATGTGTGTTTTTGATGTAAATCTCGGTGAGAGTGAAGGCATCTCACGACCCCTCCCTCCTTCTAGAACACAGGGCTTCATGTCATTGTAATTCATGTTGCCTAGCAACATGGGAGTCGTCATAGAGGCCCAACAATAAAGAGATGACATGTACAGTGATGTGCCGAGCGCTTTAACACTGAGAAATGCCTCCGCCATCTTTTCCTGCTCATCTGTGCTCGGAGGGATCAGAATAAGAAACGCCATTAAACCTCTCAGCAAATGACATCACCTCACCCGCCATCAGCGTTTCACCAGCTCAGTGTTGTCTCACGGTGACTCCTGTGGAGAACATTATGCACTTTACAAAACATGTTACACATACAGAAAAGAAACCGTGTCACACAAATAAAGGAGACAGACAGGAAGTGACAGTTCAAAAAGGATCACATTTAATTAACGAGTCTTTTCTTCATCAAGACAGTGAGGCGTCACAACAGCAATAAACAAAGTTCTTTAAGTTCTTTAGTTAAAAACGAAACACTTTTCTACCCATGCAACAGAAAGGTGTTTAAAGGGATAGTTCACCCATAAATGAAAAGTCTGTCATTATTTACTGTCATGTTGATCCAGACCTGTCTGACTTACTGGCTTCTGTAGAACACAGCAGAAAATAGAAACATACAGTGACCGGGCACTGACAAGCTCTTCAAATTTAACATCTTAAACAATGTTTGAGGTTGACATCCTCAGTCCTCATTCATTTATGGAAATCAGCAACCAGGACATTCCTTAACAAATTCTGCTTGCGTTCCCCAGAAGACAGTTACAGTGTGAAGCGACAGACGCGAGGGTGAGTAAATGATGAAAGATTTGACATTTGTGTATAAACCATTCCTTCAGACTCGGATGAGGTCCTGATACAACTAAAATCGAGTCTCTGTTTTTCTCTGTCAGTCCGTGTTGGAGGTCAGTCTGAGACTCAGCAACACTTCGGCAGGGGCAAGTTGCACCTGATGCCCCAGTGCTGAATGACCTCTGTGCCACAGTGAGTCCTGAGGGGGAGGGGTAGAAAGCGAGGAGAGGGGTGAGAGTCCCTGACTGCGGTTTGATCAGACCTCAGTGAAGGTTGTAGGGTTATGACCTGCAGTTCTTCTAGTGTTTGTGTTCTGGACATTGTTAGAAGAACCAGCGGAAGGTGTCTGCAGCTCCAGATGATGGGGTTCTCTGAGGGGAGGACAACAGTCAGAGCTTCTGCAAACATTACTGCTCAGTATTCTGATGCTTGCACAGTCATAACTTCCTGTGTGTTGTATATGCATCAGACAGTGCTTACTGACAATATGCTTTTGCAAAAGTGCAGCCACCAATCAATTACACAATGCCTTAGAGCCGGGCTGCAACAACATGTGTTTTTCTATGTATTTATCTATATATTTCCTCAGTTTTAAACATTTAAAGTGGCTACCACTGTGTTGCAGTTATCATGGTAAATTGATTTTAGATTTACCTGCCCCTTAAGGTAACAAAACAAAATGGACCAGAATTGATTCCAGTCTTCCCAAATCAGTTTTTGCTCTGTGATGGTTTATCTGACTGTGGTGAGTTAATGAGATGTGAATAGATGAATCTGTCTTTGTATGATTACAGAGAACTTACAACATGTTGCCTCATCTCTCAACAGTGAGTACTGCCACTGTGTGTGTGTGAGAGAGAGTGTGTGTGTGTGTCTGAGTGTCAGGGCATTTTTCCAGCATATAAGAGGGCTTTGGGAAATAGTCAAACCATCAGCTAACACACACACACATTACTGCACGGTGGTTTATGATGGCTGTGGGTGCCAAGACTGGGCTCCAATTCAAACCCCCAGCTACATCACTCCCAATTACACAGCCCACATTAATAGACCTCCCAGCATGTGTGTGTGAGTGTTTGTGTGAGTGTGTGTGCTCAGCTCAGCTCACCTCTAGCGTGCTGCCCGGCTTCTTCTTCAGTTCCTCACACTTTCTGAACTTGCAGATCTGATGACCCGTCTTTCTGTTTCTGCAGGAGCTGCACACGCCGCAGTTAATGAGCCGCCTGCAGGGGGCGCAGACTCCGCATCGCTTACGTTTGCGCTTGGCTGCTCCACTACTATTGCTGCTGCTGCCGCTGCTGCAGCTGCCGTTAGCGTTTCCGCTGAGTGTGGCAGGAGAGCCGGAGCAGGACGAGCCGCTGTGCTGGCAGTCTGCTGCCATATTCGCAATTTGAAATGCGCTGTCTGACATTGTGACCCCCGACGCCCCCGCACCAGAGTGAAGTGTTGTCATGACGATGACCCCTGGCGGCAGTGACAGACCCCCCAGTGAGGGCATCGCTCCAAACGTCCCACCTCGATCTGCCTCTCCAACACCACCAGGTGGCACAGATGGTGGGCACTTGACCCGGTTCATGCACTCTGCCCCTGTTACAGGCAGACTGCGACACTGCTCTGCGGCCAACGGGGAGAGGAAGTTGTCGGCAGCCATTGGGAGGGCGGAGTCTTGAGGAATGTGCTTGGCAGACATGTGTACGTTCACTGGTTCTGCTCTCGACATGCCAGTCCGATGTGTGTGAGGTCCGTTAACGTTAACTGTGGTGGGCTTTCGTCCCCACAGCATAGCATTGTCGCAGGGCCAGGGTGGCATAGCTGACAGCCGGGCGGAGGGGAAGAGGGGTGTGGCAATGCGGGCGATTTTAGCAGTCTGAGGAAACGGGCCGGCCGCAGCAGCGGCAGCGGCAGCTGTGCTGTTCTTATAGAAAGTCGCAAAAGAGCGATATCTCTCCATCTGCGCACTGTAGTCCAACACGGGGTTCATGCACGAGTCGATCTGCAGAGGAAAGTCTCGTCCAGGGGTGTGGTTGTAGTTGTGGCTGTGGGTGTGGCCATGAGAATGTGGGGTTTCCATACACACACTACTGCTCATGTTCGCCATCAGAGCAAAACAAACCTATACTAACACCCAACCACCCACTGTGGAGGAAAGAGAGAAAAAAGAATAAACAGATTAAAAAATTAAGTAATGTGAATGTCATAATTAAATAGCTCACAGTAACAGCAATTTTGGTTTAATTGCAATTGCATCCAGTTTCTCATATAATTCTTTAATAAGTTCATTGCAAACTTATTACAGTGATTACAGAATACTTCAGGTCGGGTCGAATTCTGGAATGTTTCAGTACAGAAACAATTCTGATCCATCCAAATGGGATGAAACAACAATCCATTTAAAATGAAAAAGATCCTATTGGATAAACAGCCATTTTTGTTGCCTCGTATTGTGATTCTTAGTGGATTTTTAATTTACCCCATTTGTTTTTTTAAATAATGAAATAAATACAATTAGCAATCCTGTACACATACTTTTGCCTAGATAAGGATGCAGTTAAAGGAATAAGTGGAATATCAGCAGCCGTTATTGTTTTATTGATATTTATGGTCCACAGGCTGCTTGGGTTTAATTACTCCAGTTAGAAGAGCAGCAATAGTGATCAA
>JAZGTH010000011.1:280000-320000 GCA_036877525.1 Chromobotia macracanthus | reverse complement strand
GCCTCATCAGAGACAAGCGGCACACATCCACACCAGGAGGGGAGACACAGGAGAGAGAGAAGAGGTGAGGAGAGCACTGTGAACGGCCTCTGTCTCTGGACAGAAACCTGAAAATGTTCATGTCAGATCTGAACTTTTGAACTTAAAGAGGTCAATACTGGTGAAAACATTATGAAATACCATTTATAAAAAACACCAACCAATAAGAACCCTTTAATATGATCTCAGAAATGACACAATTAATGTTTATGTTGATTATTGTTTATTCTCAATGAAGTCACACGTAAGTTAATGTATGTAGTAATGTGGGAAAAATCTGTACCATGTTTATAATGTGCTGTATCTGTTAGGGGCCTCTGGTGGCTCTGGCCTCCACAACACTTCAGAATATGCAAGTGTTCTCATGAGGGAACAGAAACCTGACGTCTCCCAGCTGGATCTGCGGGTCGGACAGATACTGACAGTCCGTAAACATCCAGACTCAGAGTCACTTGTCATCCAGGAGGTGGAGTTAGGAGAACCCGCCCCCAGAACTGTGGTCAGTGGGCCGATCAATCACATGCCTCCAGGGCAGGTAAAAAAACACAACATACTACTGAAAGAAATAGAGACACATCTGGAACACAACAGAGTGACTCTATTCACAATAAAGATACTACATACCTCTTTAAAAAAGTTTCAGAAAAGATACATTTTATATTCTTGCTGGCATTTTGTATTCTTAATTTTGTTATGGTGTTTAGAAATATATTCCAACATACAAAACTATATTAGAACTATATTATGAAAACTAAATAAGATTTATTTTTTAAAAATTATACTAAAATAAAATACCAATATATTTTTCGATATATGTTGATATATTTTTGTATATTTAAAAAAATGAAACAAAAAGCTGAATGGTGATGTCTTGATTATTGAAATATAATTACTATATACAAATACACAAAACTGCATAAATCCCTGTGTGTGTGTGTAGCTGGTGGGCCGTCTAGTGGTGTTGTTGTGTAACGTGCGGTCAGTGAAGGTTCGGGGTGTTCAGTCACATGCCCGCCTCCTCTGTGCTGTCAGTCAAGAGAGAGCAGAGCCCTTAACCCCGCCCACTGGAGCTCAGCCTGGTGACAGAGTGACTTTCCAGAACTATCCTGGTAAGACACAATGACTCTCTGATGTTTATTCTGAAAACCATCAGAGGTTGTAACGATTCTTGTGTTTGATGTGGCAGGTAAACCTGAGAAAGAGTTGAATCCTAAATGCAGAATCTGGGAGAATTTACTTCCTGACCTGCACACAGACGCAAAGGGTGTGGCCACATATAAGGGTGTGGCGTTTGAAGTCCGAGGGAAGGGCCTCTGCCGGGCCCCGAGCATCAGCAATGGTGGAATCAAATAGGGGCCAAAACTCCTCACTACTGCTTTCCTGTTATAATTGACATCAAAATCTCACCAATAAACTATCAAAAACACTAAAGGTTTCCATGTTCTACATAAACACAGATTCAGTTTGTCACTGCTACAGAACTACAGTGTTTGTTTTGGGAAACAATCAAATTTATGTTGCAGAAAAAGAAACATCAATACACAATAGAATACAACGTCACAAGCCAATAACACATTCACTTTTATTTCTGAAGTATGGACGCATGTAATCTAACACAACTGAAGTGACATCAGTCAGAAAAAAGAGGTGATAATGAAAAAGAAACAGAAAAGATGATCTAATCATCAGATCAGACATGCACATGTGGAAGACACACGTCACAGAGATTATGTTGTTATGTTTCACCCCTGCTATGTGCCATCAGTTAATAAAGCATCACACCCAGAGGAAATGTATCTGTGACGTCAGGTGTGGGCGGGGCCAGTAGCAACTGTTTGACGTCAGATCCGTTCAGGCTGCTGCACCAGATGAACAGGTAAATCATCTGCTGAACTTCTCCCGTTTATGATCTTTACTGTTCATGAGGTGGACCTTTTCACTTTTTGGAAGTATACCTTTAGTTTCTTGCTTCTCTCTTTTGTTGTGCACATGTAAGTGTTTTATTGGGTAATTTTATTGTGACTGAACCTTGATCTTATAAACGAGAGAGTGGCTGTTCAAGAGATCATGAAGGGTGGTGGTCTAACATATTCTCATCTGGTTTAGATTCAATTTTTTAAACACTGTTCCAGACACAAATAGTTGCTGTGTCACAAAACCTAGTGAGCTCCCTACCTAGACAGCACTGTGGAGTTCCCCATCCTCAGGGTTTTAAACGCGCCTCGAAGCAGCAGCGTTTCAGTCCACTTGATTGTTGTTGTCTGAGATGAAGGCTTAAGGTTTTCTGTGTGTGGTTTAATTTTGGAGAGTTTTCCTTCACGTCAAGGACGGTTCCGCATCTCTCTTGGGCTCTGATGAAGATGATGATGAAGGTAAACGGGTGCGAGCTCGATGGCTCGCGCGGCAGCTTATCAGATCAGCTGAACTCAGATCAGCTGAACTCAGATCAGCTGAACTCAGATCAGCTGAACTCAGTCACAGAATAATTCGCACACGTCAGGCTTAAGGTTAGAATTGGCTTTAGGTTTAAAGTTAGGCAGTTAGCTGGTAAGTTTAGGGAAGGGGCTATAAAGGGCTCAAATTGTGCGGATAATGTTGTTCTTTAAATGTCATGAGGGGTGGAGTGAATATTACAGGATCTTCTTTTGTGTTTATGACAAATCTTCACAATATAGTTTCAGAGTGTGACAGTGTGTGTGAATGAACTACAGGTGTATCAGGTATGTCTGAGCATGTGGGTGTGTTGTTCAGGTTTCAGGGTGTGCCTTTATTTAGCTCACTCAAACCATTGTTGAGTGAGACACACTCCTACATGTACATAATGCCTGACACACACACACACACACACGTTCACATCTTCCGCAGCAGGTCAGCACTGAGTTTAATCCGATCAGATGTAGCACCAGAATGATTGTCAGACGTGTACACTAACTGAGTAGTGCTGTATGTTTTGTTAGATTCACACTGACAGTGTGCAGGTTCAGTATTAGACTCCAAACAGTTTTTACTGTCAGCAGATCAATGGCTGCGTCTCAACTGCTGGACGAGCGAGAAGATGACAGAGGTGATGGAAGCTACCATGTGATGGTGACAGCAGATGATAGGACACGCCCTCAGACCCCATCCACAGGACGGGCACCCCCCTACCTGGACAAGCCCGGTGACCCCGTCGACGACAAGCCGGATGGCCGCGAGTCGCGACGATTGGTTCATAGTTTCCATAAAACTTTGCGTAAAAACCAGGACTACATCCGCATCTCCATTCCAAAGTCCACCGTCATCCAGAGGTCCCGCGTCTCTCGCCTCCCAGCCGAATGGTGGAAAACCGGCGTCACTTTCATCTGGGCGGCGTTTAACCTCCTGCTCACTACCGTCATGATCACTGTGGTCCACGAGAGAGTCCCGGATAAGTCCAGCAGCCCGCCATTACCGGACAAGTTCTTCGATTACGTGGGTCGTGTGGAGTGGGCGTTCTCCATCACGGAGGTGAACGGGATGATTCTGGTGGCGCTGTGGTTTATTCAGTGGCTTTTCCTCAAGCACAGGTGAGTGTTTAACACTCTTACCTGTTCACTCATAGATCCTGTTTACAGCTGCTTTAAACGAGTTTTCAAAACAGTCCAGAAATCTGTGTTGATCCAACCTGCTCTGCAGAACACATCTGTCACCTTTACACAAACTTTAATTGTATGTTATCACTTTATCATTTTCAGTCGTCATTTACAATGACAAGAAAGAATGTGAGTGTCATCCAGAGCAGGTGATCAGAGTTTATAACAGGTGTAGTCAAAGAATCATAAAGCTAACAAACCCTAGATAATTGTGCCTTCTCTAACTGTGTGTCTGTCTGCGTGTGTCTGTCTGCATGTGTGTGTGAAAGGGCAATCGTGGGCCGAAGGTTTTTCTTTCTGCAGGGACTGTTGTATTTGTACCGTATGGTCACTATGTATGTCACAACACTTCCTGTTCCCAGCATGCACATGGACTGTGCGCCAAAGGTATGACCACACCTGTAACCACCAATGATACGGATAGAAAACAGATAATAATCCAGTGCTTTACTCATCAGTATAATGTTATCTTTCTTCTCTTAGATTTCTCATAGCAAATAATGATATTTATTTCAATTTATTATCTGGTATATCAGGTTCAAATTGCTTTAGTTCAAAATGTTCCTATACTTGTTTAATATTATGTTGGTTGTTGGATTCTGGCTATAGAGAAACCTGTCACCTGATCAATTCAGTTCAACACAAACAGAAAGTACAGAATCAAAAAGTGAGAATTTAGCCCTTCCTTCACAGTTACTGTTTCATATTTATTAGTGTGTTAATATTTATTTTTGTAGCTCACTTGGTAGAGCACCGTGTTAGTGGCACAAGAGGTTGTGGGTTTGATTTCCAGGAAACACACATACTAATCAAATATACAGACTCAATACACTGAAAGTCACTTTGGAAAGCGTCTGCCAAATTCGTAAATGTAAATGTAATGTAATTTGTTTTGCAGCTGTACGGAGACTCTCAGGGGAAGATCCAGCGGGTTCTGCAGCTGGTGTCTGGAGGAGGTCTGTCTATCACCGGCTCACATCTCATGTGTGGCGACTTCCTGTACAGCGGCCACACTGTGATGCTGACTCTCACCTTCCTCTTTATTCAAGAGTGTGAGTATGAGGAAGCCATCATCATCATCGTCAGTGTACCAGCCCTTTTGATTAAAATTCAGATTTTAAAATGACTCTGTGATCACAAAGTGAAGTGAGTGAAACAGAAGCCAGTTGTGAAACAGAAGCCTTACATTGTTGTGTTTCGGGATCTAGTTCTGAAGCTTTAACTATCAGCCATCTTTTTAAGATTACTACATAAAATTGTAAGAAATTAGAATGAAAATAATGTTTAAATTCTGTGATGTGTAAAAACACAAGACCCTTCACACAACACCAGAGTCAATTTGAACAACGTGTCATATTTCTCAAATATAAACAAAAACTGTAAACCTAGCATTTTTTGATTTTACACTGCTTATAAAGTTCAAATTGTGATGCTCTAATGTCAGTTTGATTTCAATAGGGCTTAATTATTCAGCAAAATTAATTGGAGTATTGAAATATACTGTGTGTTTGTGTGTAAGGTTGCTGTGTCATGCGTGTGTGTTGTGTGTTGTAGACTCACCACGCTCTCTGCTCTGGCGCTGCTATCACGGGCTCTGCTGGATGCTGAGCGCAGCAGGCGTGGTCTGTATCCTGGTTGCACACCAGCACTACAGTGTGGATGTTGTGGTGGCATATTACATCACCTCACGTCTCTTTTACTGGTACCACACCATCGCCAACAACCAGGTAAAACTCCAAACCCCACAACACCTGCAAATCCAGAACTCTGCTGTGTTTCCTTAAAACATGTCAATGAGAAACCCAGAGAGTGTTAATTATCATACAGCATCTGTCAAATCAAACAATATGAAGATCAGATGTCACATCTGACTGTGACAGGAATGCAACATCATAACATGTCATGACCCAGAGTTCAGTTCAGCAGTTCAAATTATGAATTCTGCTTTAACAAGCATTAACTTTTGGACTTGATGACCATCTCCTGATCCTGCAGGACCTGGGAAGTTCTCCTCACAACTACCTCAGCAGGATGTGGTGGAGCCCCATGTTTAACTTCCTGGAGAAGAATGTTAAGATGACGGTTCCCTGCACGTTCTCATGGCCGGTGTCGCTTCCTTCCTCGTGCTCCAAGAACCCGTGCAGGAGTTACTCAAAAGTGCAGAGCACCAGAGACGAGTGACTCTGAGCTCTGAGGGGCTTTGTTAAGAAACAAAGTCACAGTGACACGAAGGAAAGGTAAAGCGAGAGAAAACATTAGCAGAGAACTACAAACACTGCAGTTTACACCGTTTACCGGCCTGAAGTGACTACAGGTTATTTTGAGGGTTTATCAGTCTTTTCTTGCGTCACAAGATAATATAATGGTGCTGTGACTCAGTGCTGCCCACTAGTGCATGTGCTGCAGTTCTGCACTCCACTGGACATGATCTTACGTAATTCCTACTGGGGGGGGTTTTTGTACCTCAGCCTGTTCTGACAGAGTTCAAATTTTCTTTTAATTGTTTATTAATGAAGGATTAAAACATTTTTTGTATAGTCTTGTTTTTTAATTTATTTGTTCATTGTGAAAGAAAAGACTAATTGTATCTTATTTTGAACGTTAAATAAATAAAATACTATTTTTCCAGCTTTAGAAGTGAAAAGAGTCTCACTGCACAGTTGTATGTTGTAGAATTTCTAATGCCAAACCTAAAGTGAGATAAAGCCAAAGTGAGTCTGTTGGTTAAGTGTCTGTGTTTTAGTGTTGCTCATACCAGAGAAACAATAAAATCTCTCTCTTGTTGGTGTACTTGTCTATTTCTTGTTGGACATGCAACCAACAAATATCAGAATCACAGCAGACCTGCTGCTGTAGCTCCGATCTGCCATCTGTTTTTTCCAGGATTAATAACAATGAGTCATTATAACCAAATCATACACTTATCATACAGCTCTTGGTTTTAAAGAATGAATTTCTCTTTACATCACATATGATTGATTTCATGTAGATCTCATCTTCATTTAACAGACAGTTTTATTCAAAGCGATTTACAAAGAGAGAGCGAGCACATTTAACATTTTGCCCTAAGAACCAACAAGTTTAGTCCACTGTGTTCTGTAAGGGTTAAATTTAAGGTTGATTGTGTGTGTCAATGTGTCTGGCAGTTGGTTACATATATCAGTGACAAATTTGTACCCAAAAGTCAGCAAAACCTACTTTTGGGGACATCCTCATTTGTAAAAACACTGGTAAAATATAGTTTTTTAAATTGTAAAAATGCAGAAAGTTTTCTGTTAGGGTAGAGTGTGGGTTAGGGTTATATTATAGTGTTTATAACTAGCTGTGTATAAAACAATAGGTCTCTAGAATGTCCTCATTTAGATAAATAAATGTGTGTGTGAGTGTGTAAAGGAATAGAAAATATTATCTCTGTATAACAGAGTGTAAAAACAGAAGTCGATGGGAAGTTCCCACCAAAGTTTTACCCAATCAAACGTGTGTGTGATGTGCTAATAGGTTCCGTTTTTGAAACATTTAGAATCTTCGCAGATTTTACTGAAAACTAAAGTTCATCAAAATATGACTAAAATTTATTTTATGTGGGGAAATGAATACACCTGTTTACATGCTATATGATGTAATGTGGTGTGAATCTGATTTAGAATTATATGCAGTGTAAATTTAAAATAAAGCAGCTTTGAGAAACACAAGGAATGCAAGATACTTTATATTGCCTGATAAATGTTTTCATCTCTGTTTTATAGTAACCAAACTAAGTTTTTTAAAAGCATTTCATACGCAGTAACAAAATTAAGCAGTGATGCCATATCCTCTTTGTTTATTGGTTATATCTGGTAACAGCTGGCCAGCCCGTGTGGAAGCGAATCCATTCAAAATAATGTGCCACTTTAGTATAAACCCCAGGATAACCAGGCTCACCGCATTTGTCCCCCCAGCTCACTATACCCCACACATATGACACCCCAGAGGCGTCTTTACACACCAGCGGGCCTCCGGAGTCACCCTGACACGAGTCCACGGTCCCCTCCAGGTCACCTGACACACAACAGAACCAATGAGAAGCCGGTAAATCAAGTGTCACGGCCAATTAAGTGTTGCTTAAATGACACGTTTAAACATGACATTCATAAAGTAACCTGACCAAATGCTTCACTATGTGTATCTGTGTTTTTGCTCTTCATTTACGTCAGTGGCAAAGGTTTTTACAGACTGCTACTGTGCTGTTTCTTTATCATCAGTTTCTAGATTCTGCTAAATTTCTTTTAGACAGTTTGGACAGAAGTTTCACTATTTCTGTGGTCGCACGTTACCCATGACTAGGATCACACAGATCAGACACACATACCTGCACACTCCATTCCAGGGCGAAAACGTGTTTTGTAATAACTCTCGCAGTTACTGATGATCGTCACATTTGCCCAGTTTAGAGTTGTTGCTGACAAACCCTCTTCAAACAAACACACAGACAAACTGTTCAGTAATCACTAAAACTCTCAAACACTCGTTATGCGACTTAACAGTAACCAATGCAAAGAGTTAGAACAGATCAATGAATCATCTTTCTGTGTTTGCAGCTATTATCAGCTTTCTTTGTGTCGTCTTTGACGTGTAGGTCCACACCTCTATTGCGGCCCCAGCCGGAGATGGTGCAGGTGTGATTGGGCTGAAACTGTTCTGTGGACCAGGGCACACAGACGGCTTGGACCGCAGGGTTGTCCTTCATGCACTTATCAGACAGGTTCAGTTCTTCCAGCTGAACCAGAGCGATGTCGTTCTCGTAGGTTTGAGGGTTGTATTGGTGATGAATGATGATGTTCTTCACTGGAATACTGTCTGTCGTTGACTGCTTTTTATGTTTCCTCCACAGAGAGAATTTGATTCTGAATAACTTTGGTTTGGGCCTGATGACAAACACAGGCATTAGCTCTAAAATGTGGTTTTGCTTAGCCTGGATATTATGAAGGAATGATTCGTCGTACCTGACACAGTGGGCGGCAGTCAGAACCCAGCATCCGCCCAGGTATGCCCCCCCGCAGTGGATTGAACCCTCTTCTTGTACAGCCACTTGCCACTGAATCTGAGTCTGTGGAGTGAGCGGTCACATTATGTCAGAAACTTAAAACCCAATTCCATATAAATGTTTAAACTGTGTTTACGTGTCTGTTCTCTGTAGGTGTTTATGAACTGAGTGGATTATATATTGCAGTGTGTCAGTGTGTATCACACCGGCAAAGCTTCCGCTCCTCCCACTAAACGCTTTTGTCGTTGATGGCTAGTCTTGTCTTCATTGTCCGGTCTGTAGATATAATCCATGTTGGGAATGCCACACTGCAGCTGACTCTCAGCAGCCGTCCGAACCTTCCTGATCTCTGTGTTGATACAGCTGTGTGAGTTAAACCTAAACCCTTGAATCATGGCCACATTCTTCATAAACTCTTCATGAACGATACAGAAACTATCATGCAGTGATACAGACCAGTTCAAATGTTTAATTTGTTCTCACCTGACTTCGGATCAGATAACAAGTCCTCTCTTTTCTGTTCTGTAAGACAAAAAGCATTTATTCATTGACAGTCTTTCACAGTCTTTCACTGACAAAACATCCAACATCAGCAGCCAGTTCTCAGCTCCACACACACAGGAACCCAGACCAACCACATACACAGGCACACATCTCCTGTCTTCCTTCTCTCCTCTCACTGAAACAGAAGTTTCCAAACTTCTCCTCAACAGCCACCCCACCACCTGCCCTCTAGATCCCATCCCCTCACACCTCCTACAATCCATCGCTCCTGCACTTGCACCAGCACTTACTCACATCATCAACACATCTCTCCACATTGGCATCTTCCCTACTGCATTCAAGCAGGCTCGGGTAACCCCACTGCTTAAAAAACCCATTAGACACTTCACTTGTAGACAGTTACAGACCTGTCTCTCTCCTACCATTCATAGCAAAAACTTTTGAGTGAGTTGTTTTCAATCAGGTGTCGTCTTTCCTCACTCAGAACAACCAATTGGACACCAACCAATCTGGTTTCAAGATCGGCCACTCAACAGAGACGGCTCTACTGTCGGTCACTGAGTCCCTACGGATTGCAAAGGCTAACTCAAAATCATCAGTCCTCATTCTACTTGATCTATCCGCTACCTTTGACACAGTCAATCACCAGATCCTTCTGTCCACCCTCACGTCACTGGGCATCACAGGTACTCCACTTCATTGGTTTGAAACCTACTTTACTGGTAGGTCTTTCAGGGTTTCCTGGAGAGGGGAAGTATCCAAAGTTCATCAGCTGATCACTGGGGTTCCCCAGGGTTCTGTTCTTGGACCCCTCCTCTTCTCCATATACACAACATCACTGGGCCCCATCATACATGCACATGGGTTCTCTTACCATTGCTATGCTGACGACACGTAGCTCTTTCTTTCATTCTTTCCAGATGATCCCATGGTAGCTGCATGTATGTCAAGCTGTCTGGCGGACATCTCGGCATGGATGAAAGAACACCATCTGCAGCTCAACTTGGCAAAGACTGAGCTTCTAGTCTTCCCTGCTAATCCAACCCTACATCACGATTTCACCATCCAATTAGGTACATCTTCAATTACCCCATCAAATTCGGCCAGAAATCTTGGAGTAATCTTTGATGACCAACTGACCTTCAAAGAACATTGCTAAGACGGCTCGGTCATGCAGATTTGCATTACATAACATCAGGAAAATCAGGCCTTTTCTAACAGAATATGCAACACAACTTCTCGTCCAGGCTCTGGTGATTTCTAGGCTTGATTACTGCAATGCTCTTCTGGCAGGACTGCCATCATGCACAGTCAAGCCTCTACAAATGATTTAGAACGCTGCAGCGCGTCTCGTCTTCAACTAGCCCAAAAGAGCCCATGTCACCCCTCTCCTCATCTCTCTGCATTGGCTACCGCTCACTGCTCGCATCAAGTTCAAGGCCTTGACGCTTGCTTACAGATCTATCACTAGGTCAGCACCCTCCTACTTTCACTCATTCTTACGAGTCTATGCTCCCATCAGAAGCCTGCGATCACAGAAGGAACGAAGGCTTGTGGCACCATCACAGAGAGGCACAAAATCACACTCCAGATCATTTTCATTCACTACTCCATGCTGGTGGAATGATCTTCCTGCCTTCATCCAGAATGTAGAATGCCTGGCAATATTCAAAAAACAGCTGAAAACACATCTCTTTTGTGAGCACTTAACCTTATCAAATTCTTTCCCTTCATTTCCTATCCCTCTTTCCTTTAAATCTCTCCCTTGTTGTAGCATATGATACTCTGAGCAATGTCTGAAACTTGTATTATGAGCACTTATTGTGTCTAGTTGCCTCTTCAGGTTCACTCGCTTGTTGTATTCCGCACTTGTAAGTCGCTTTGGATAAAAGCGTCTGCTAAATGAATAAATGTAAATGTTTAAGCTTTAAGTTTTCCTGAAATCAGTGAGTGCGAGGGACTGTAAGGCAGCTGGTCTAGAGATAAGCACTGGGTTTGTTTGCAGAAACATACCATAAAACAACAAAACACCAGTTGATGTTTGTTCCCAGGCTGTTGTTTCTTGCTCCCCCCCATGTGGCACTGATACCCTGAATTTCACCTCTGCCTCCCCCCTTCTCTCTCATTCTCCCCCTCCCTCTAGACTAAGATCAGTGGAGCTCACTGAACATGTATGTGCATAATATAAAGATGTGATGTCATTGAATTTCCATTGTCATGTTTGGTATAATTTTGAAGGTTATGGTGTGATGGGTAAAAATGTCTTAATTTTCTATTGTATTATTTGTTTCAGTGATTAAGTTTGTACCTCATTTTGTATTGTTTTTTTTTTCTTGAATATGAATTCATATTCTGTCTTTTATTTCTTTGAATTGATGTTTTAACCTGCCTGGAAAATAAATGGTTTTTCTTGATATATTGAAAGCTCTTAAGAAATTGTTATTACCAGTAGATTAGGAGTCCAAAGTTACCACAAAATAAGTGTCAGGATATGATCATACTGGGGACTTGTAGTTGAGCAGAGCTAAGAGCACATCAACCAAGATCTCCAGGTTCTGTCTATCACCTGTCTTAGCAAGTTGCATGATCGTGACTAAGATAACTGTTATTAGATCTGTGCAAGTATGGAACAGCCAGGTTTAATAATATTAGTTTACCCGGCTACCTCTGGCTAAGTACAAAATGACTGTTTTGTGATCGTGAAATCCACATATATCGGCCAACGTGAGACTCAGTGTAACAACTCACACTCACTCACCCCCCAGTTCATCTTCTCCTCCCAAACAATCTCTGATTCCATCCCGAACAGCATGAAGGGGGATACAGACCCCGGACCTGCAGTGGAAGCCAGTCTCCTGCTGACAGCCTTCACAAAAACACACATACATACATTTAATATTTGTATGTGATGCATAAATGTAAATGTAATATTTAATTTATGAATTCTGCTAATTAAATTCATTTGCAAATAAAGTATGCTTTCTTTAGAAACAACTGAAACGAAAACAACATCAGAAAGGTCTGCGGAAACGGAAAGGAATGATGATGTCACAGATGCAGACAGGAAGTGCAGCTGCTCACTTTGACAACACATCTCATCACTGTTGTCTCCGCAGTCATCAATGCCATTGCAGGTTTTTTCATGATCGACACACTTGCTGTTCACACAGTGAAACTGCAGACAGTCACCTGAACACAGAATAACAATCAGTGTTGTTGTTACATGTGGTCCTGGTATTCACTACATTATGGGGACCAAATGTCCCCTCAAGTATAGTAATACCAATACATTTTTATTGTTTACTTGACCATATATTGGAGAAAAATTTGTATCCAAAAGTCAGTAAAACCTGACAAATCTGAGCAAAACCTCCTTTTGGGACATCCTCATTTGTAAAAAAGACACAAACATATAGAAAATAAAGTTTTTTTATTGTAAAAATGCAAAACGTTTTCTGTTAGGGTTACAATGTGGGTTAGTGTGTGTCACCATTTAGATTGGCAAGGAAACGTTTGTGAGTTAGTGTGTGTGGGTACAGGTTTAGCTATATTTGTGTGTCAAATGTCCTCACTAACAGTGAAATATCATAACCAGCTTGTGAGAAATTTTATCGTTCCTAAATACAAAAGTCCCAGAAATAATCCAGTTCTAGTTTTGCTTTACATCTGATCTAATGTCCAGTTAAATCTAACCCAAACCCAGAATGTGACATGAAAAGGTCCATCAGAACACAGTGACAGGTTTAAATATCTGATGTTTGATTTTGTGTTGAATGAGAAGAAAATCACCTTCAGGCTCCTGATAACAGCTGGCGATGGCCACCTTTGAATCCCCCTTCAGTTTCTTGGGTTTAAAGGTGGTACACTCAGCCAATGAGAGTTCAGATCCTGTGCACTGGACACTTATGCACTGCTCTGGCCAGCTTATAGACTTCTCAAGGGCATTATATTTGATTTTGGAGGCTGCTTTCGCTCCTCTGAGAGACAGACAGATAATTAAACAGACACTGACTGGAGAGGAATGTTCGGAGGTGCAGATGAGTTTACCTGGGGTTTGTGTTTTGGCAGACGACGTTTGCTGCGGCCATGTCCCAGTGTTTACCACATACCAACATTTTCCCCAATGCAGTGTTGATCTCAATCACTTCATCCGAGTCCCTGTGAGATACTTTGATGCTGTCGTCCTCTGGTCACACACACGAATACAAACAAGATGTCTTTGACGTCTCTCCTAAACAATAGTTAGACTTTGTCTCATGTCTCATGTTTCTTTAATGTTTCTCAAAATACCAAATATATCATCAAAAGCCTCATATGAACATTTCTCATTCTGTGCTTTTACTTCGTACATCAACAACTGAGAAATAACAAATAAGTCAGAAGTAATTTAAGAATATTTGAAGAAATAGAAGAAATATTTGAGACAAAGTTAATAATTAAATGAGACACATGTAAGAATTTTTTAAGCCTTCTGGGTCATGAAAGAGCAACTTCTGTGCAATACAATTCAGTACGATTTATGCTGTTTGCAAAAAAAAAAGGTTTGGTCATACACATCTACTTTAAAATTCACTCTAATTGCCTTGATTTAACACTATCCATTAAGGATCCTTATAACCCTCAAATCCGATTGGCTGATAAAAAAATCTGATAGGTTAAATATGATTGGCTGAATGTTATTAGGTGAAATCAAACTCAGCACTGAGCTGACTGGATGGTGCTATAGACATGTTTAATTTGAAGTGTATCTGTTTTCATGGTTCGTCTTTGAATGTTTCTGAGTGTCTTACCTTTACAGACTGAGCTGAAGTGGGAAAAGACAGGCTCTTTAGATCTGCAGGAAATTGCTTTAGCCTGACACATGGAGTTATACTGTGAGCCGTCCAGTCCACACGCACGGACTTCCTGCTTCGGACACTTGTATGGAATCTTACACACACATTCTCCCGAGACACATCTCCTCCATGGAGGACAAAACACTTTGTTACAAGACCAGCGTGTGTATTTCTGACTTAGGCAGTAAGAAGGGCCCAGGGCCAGAGGTTTGGGGCCAGAGTTGGGTTTTTGTGTGATATCTGTGTCTGTCTGATTAGGTTTTGGTTCAGGGTTCTTACTTAATGCTTGTGAGTCATTGTGGAGTTGTGGCAGTTCTGGTATAGTGGCATTCATCTGGTTTTGTACAGGTTGATGGTTTGAAGGTGGTTGTTCATTTGGCTGAAGGTTCTGCCCCAGGTTTGGATCTACTGGTATCTGAGGAGGGGTTTCTTGATTTGAGCTTTGTGGTTGATCACAGTTTGACTGATTCTCCAGACTCTAATTGAAAAAACAAACACACTTTAAACCAATAGCACATGAACTCAAGTTCTGTTTGATTGTGAGACATTTGAACTGCACAGAAATTACAAAACAGCGATAACCAGGGAAGGTGAACTGTTGCAAAATCGAATGTATCCTGTCAGAATTTTGCAACATGTTGATGCAACAGCTGCTTAAAATGAATGTGTCATTTTGTCAAACACTGAAAACAAATAAACAATCGAAATATCCTTCGATAACAAGGGGCAGGTTAATGTTTAGCACAACTGACTTGATTTTCCCCAGTGACAAAGTTTGTTTTAATGAATATTAATCTTAACACTGTAAAAACTATTTTGAATACATAATTAATTTTCATATGTATTATAGGGTATTTAAATATTTTATATGTACTGAGTAAACAGAGTTTTTAAAGATCATCTTAAAGATGAATGAATGATTTTATAAGATCAGATGGATGAAACTTACTGTCTGGAGAAGGAAGCCTGTGCAGAAAAGCACAGCGAGAATCTTCATATTATGGCTCTTCTGCTGTTCTGTCTGAAGATGATCCTGCTGGTCTTCTGCCTCTCAACTGAGAACAAAGTTCCATCAAACACACAGAGACAAATGATTAACTGCTGTCAATAGAGCTGTGACTTCAGACTGACCTCAGATCAGACAGACTTAGAGATGAGGGGAGGAGAAACATCAGGTCAAAACATCTCAAACTGTCAACATCAGAGCTGTGTTACAACTGAGTTCAATGACGGTAGCATATGTGTGTAAAATGTTTGACTGACAGTCCTTGTGGATTCCTACTGGTTTCAGTTCAGAGATTTGTGTCAGATTAATGGAATTCTTCCACTACTGTTTGGTCTGCCTGTTGATGTTTTGTTGTGTACTGTTGATGACTGCATCATCTGCAGAGACATAAATATGTAACTGTGTGTCAGAAGAGCTGATGAAATTAAAGCTGGTTGTTTTCAGTGATTTCTCATGTTAAAATTAGTTTTTTTTCTCCCTGATGCCTCAGCCATCTGTATTCAGTTGTGTTTGTTTTATAATATATCACTTTAACCTGCATTTTGCGGCAGCAGCTCAATAAATTAGTTAATGTTTTATATCCACACACACTCGACTTTCTGTCAGCCATTTAGTAATGCATGTGAACAGAAAGTGGAAATGAAATGTTTTAATTACACATTCAGTTTTCACATAAATGAAACATAAAACTGTATTTATTTATCTGGTGATTATGTAAAGAAAAGACACAACAGGTTTAGGGCAGGGTTAGCCCCAACATCAGGACTACATACTGTACTGTATATACAGTAAAATAACCCCTTTCTAAAAGAAATGAGAATATTTCTTATAGATTTTCACAACATTAACTTTCAGCATGATTACTGACTGGTAATTATTGCTTTCAAATGAATTTCTTGATTGCTTGATGCATTTGACATCTACAAAGCATGCAACAGAAAAGACTATAAAACAAATGTTAAGACCACTTGTGAAACACACACAGTTAACAGAGACACACACACAGCAGACAGAAACACACACATACATTTAACAAAGACACACACACACACACACACAGCAGACAGAAACACACACATACATTTAACAGAGACACACACACAGCAGACAAAAACACACACATACATTTAACAGAGACACACACACAGCAGACAAAAACACACACATACATTTAACAGAGACACACACATACATTTAACAGAGACACACACACACACAGCAGACAGAAACACACACAGCAGACAAAAACACACATACATTTAACAGAGACACACACACAGCAGACAGAAACACACACATACATTTAACAAAGACACACACACACACACACACAGCAGACAGAAACACACACATACATTTAACAGAGACACACACACAGCAGACAAAAACACACACATACATTTAACAGAGACACACACACAGCAGACAAAAACACACACATACATTTAACAGAGACACACACATACATTTAACAGAGACACACACACACACAGCAGACAGAAACACACACAGCAGACAAAAACACACATACATTTAACAGAGACACACACACAGCAGACAAAAACACACACATACATTTAACAGAGACACACACACACACAGCAGACAGAAACACACACATACATTTAACAGACACACACACACACACACAGCAGACAGAAACACACACAGCAGACAGAAACACACACAGCAGACAGAAACACACACATACATTTAACAGAGACACACACACACACACAGCAGACAAAAACACACACATACATTTAACAGAGACACACACACAGCAGACAGAAACACACACATACATTTAACAGAGACACACACACACACAGCAGACAGAAACACACACATACATTTAACAGAGACACACACACAGCAGACAAAAACACACACATACATTTAACAGAGACACACACACAGCAGACAGAAACACACACATACATTTAACAGAGACACACACACAGCAGACAGAAACACACACATACATTTACTGATAGGCTGAATAAGAGAACAAATAAAGAACAATCAGATTATAGTTTAGATTCTTGTAATATATTTGACTTTGGTTTTCTACTGGTCGCTACTGGCAGGCTGCAGATACAGCACTGCTTTGTGAAGAAAATCACATAGTGTGTGTGTGTGTGTGTGTGAGATGCACCAGAGCAGGAATGGCCAGCCTGACTGACCCAGGTGATGAGTATCTTTTGGATTTTCTGTCAGCAAACTTCTTAGTGGGGAGCAACTTACCAGCCAAATGCTGCTTCAGCCCCCCCACCTGCCTAAAACACACACACAAATACACCACACACACAAACATAGTACACACACACAGATACATACACAAACAAACACACACAAACAAAGCTCTAGAATATTTCATTGGGTAGAAATTACGAGTGGGGGGCTTTAAATAATGTTGTGGGCAATGGGGGGGTTGAGAAACAGTGTGCTAGATGGAGCTAGGATGTTAGGATGATGGAGCCCTACAAACTTAAAAAAACTGAGGAATGACATATGATTTCTGTTCTCAGTTACTCACACTCGTATCACTCTTTACTCCACAACACACAAATGAAGGCAGAAATATTCTTAAGCACTTGATCTGTAATGTCTGTATCATTCTTCTGTATTTCACAAGCTCAACATGCAGATTTAGAAGATGACGGCAGTCAATAATCACACAATTTTCCTTGTGGGGAAAATATTCCTGGATTTATATATGTGTGTTCAGGTTCTCACCCGAGGATATTTTTCTACATATGGCTCTAAACACATATGTGTGGTAGAAGAGAAGGGTGAGCACACACAGGACAGATCTAAGACTGAATGACAGCACCATCATGCAGCTGAGACAAACCAAACTCCCACAGCGCTTGGAGAGTGTCACACATATTACTAGTTGTGTGTGTGTGTGTGTGCGTTTGTTTGTTTACATGTGTGTTTCTCACCCTGTTCTCTGAGAAGCCAATAAACTAAAGCAGACACAGCTGAACATCACACAAATATTAAACAGTGTGAACAGAAGTGTCACTGTTAAAACTTCAAAATTTTAGTGTTAAAACACTTTTTGATTATTTTCACAATTACTCACACATTTTAGATTATTTCTTTACATTCCAAAATTCTTGCACTAACCAGATTAATCCCCACTAACCATGGAGTGCTTGACTTCACCCTCAAACTTTCTGAAGCCCTCGTTGTCTCTGGCCACTTCCTGAGACACGTTCAACAAAGTCTGCCAGTCCTTGAGATTACACACCACAGAACTCAAGACCTGATCAGAGAGAAATTACAATACTGCAATACAATAATAAAACAATCTATATCGTTACATAAAACACTATAATATTCATCATATAACTTAATATCAACAATAAATGGCCATTTTTTAAATTCTGACAGAAGTGAATGACAAAATAATTTCAGAATCACTTGTAAATTTTTAAGTTTAATAAATCTGGCTGCACAAGTCATTTCAATATAAAATTTTAAATCCTGACTGGTATAATTTAAAAAAATAGGTCAAGCAATTTTTCAACCATTTCTTAAGTTACAGCAACTCAACACCAGCTGAGAGAGTTGTTATAGACGTATTGTGTTTTTATATTACTTTGAATTGCTGTAAAGTAAATGTACACGTAGCAAAGTGTTAAAACCTTTTAGAAGCAAACTCACTCTCTGTCTCTCTCTCTCATACACACACACACTCATACCCTCTTTGAGGCTGTCTGGTGAGTGTTTGGACATCAGACTGGATATGGACTCCACCACAGTTAGAGCAGAATATGAGCAGAACTCAAGTAGAACATGAGTGGAAGATAAGCTGAACATGAGCAGACCTTGAGCAGAACTCAAGTAGAACATAAAAAGAAGATAAGATGAACATGAGCAGACCTGGAGCAGAACATGAACAGAACTCAAGTAGAACATGAGTGGAAGATAAGCTGAACATGAGCAGACCTTGAGCAGAACTCAAGTAGAACATGAGTAGAAGATAAGCAGAACATGAGCAGACCTGGAGCAGAACATGAACAGAACTCAAGTAGAACATGAGTAGAAGATAAGCTGAACATGAGCAGACCTGGAGCAGAACATGAACAGAATTCAAGTGAAAGATAAGCTGAACATGAGCAGATTTTGAGCAGAACATGAACAGAACTCAAGTAGAACATGAGTAGAAGATAAGCTGAACATGAACAGAATTCAAGTGAAAGATAAGCTGAACATGAGCAGATTTTGAGCAGAACATGAACAGAACTCAAGTAGAACATGAGTAGAAGATAAGCTGAACATGAGCAGACCTGGAGCAGAACATGAACAGAATTCAAGTGAAAGATAAGCTGAACATGAGCAGATTTTGAGCAGAACATGAACAGAACTCAAGTAGAACATGAGTAGAAGATAAGCTGAACATGAGCAGACCTGGAGCAGAACATGAACAGAATTCAAGTGAAAGATAAGCTGAACATGAGCAGACCTTGAGTGTGCAGTCCCAGCAGTAGAGGGCACTCACACACCCATTTATCCACTCATCACAGAACCCTCAGTCTGTATGTTCATATTTATCAACATATTCATATTCATATATATATTTCACACCAGAATGACATGTTTTATTACAGTATCAAGAATTTATAAAAAACCTGGTTAATAAAAATAAAGAATCATCATTCAAAAATACTAAGTAACTAACTAAATAAAGTCAGCTAATAAGTGTGTGTGAAATGAAAATTTATTATGATCGAATTATTATGGCAAACAATAAATGTGTGTGTGTTTCAGAATTTAATGTTTACTGAGAGTTTAACATGTATAACACACTCAGGATAACACACACAAATGTGTCTTTCTTAAAGTCAAAGCTTTAAAAGGGTCTGAAATGAGCAGTCAGAAGTCATTTGACATTTCCAGTCATGACACTCAATACAGTCAGTGTTTTCTAAAACCTGAATTAATTTCACTGTGGTATTCACATCTGTCTATTCCTCAAGCTAAAATATAAAGTCAATATGGAAAATATTTTCACTTTTTCTGTTTGCTGTAATTCAGTCACATGCTTGGCACAGTAGCTGTGTGTCATTTCTCTGTTTTGTCCAAACCAGGGGTGTCCAGTTCTGCTCCTGGAGGGTCAGTGTCCTGCAGAGTTTAGCTCCAGTCCTAATCAAACACCTGAAGCAGCTAATCAACTCTTACAGGACAGACTAGAAACTTCCAGGCCGGTGTGTTACAGCTAAGATTAAAGCTAAAATCTTCAGCATGATTAGGCAGCCCTGATCTACATCATATTAAGATGATTAACAACTGCTGCTTCACTTCTGTCAGATCTTCCAAATGTTCTTTAGCGAGTTCCGTAGTCAAAATGACTTCTGAGCCCTAAAGGCTCACACACAACCAGTCAAAAACAGCCCTGAACTATGAGCTGTAATAACCAAAGAGACACAATACTTTTCTACAGTACTCACACACAAAGCACAACTGCTGTAGATTTGACACTATGATGAAATGAACACATGTCAGGTGAATGTACAGCTTCATCTGTGCTGATGTTCAGTCAACACTGATCAGTGTCACTCATACAAACACTGTGTATATAAGTAATACAAGTGTAACATTTAACACTCTGTGCTGATCAATACAACATACCCACAGTGTTTATTTAATGATGATTGAATAATAACACAGATTTAATGGTAAGCCAGAACTAAGATTTTTCTGAAGACAAAAGGTCACTAAGAATAAAGAGAGTTTTAAAGAGGTTACTGAATTACATTTATTGAACACAGCATGTCTTTCTTTAATCTATAATAACATTCAAATTTTTAAAAGATGATCAAACAAAACATCCCATCCTAAGATCCCCATCCACCATCATTAACCTAAAGAGAATATTATAGCTGTTCTCTAGAAGAGTCATAATGAAACCTAGGTTCTTCTGTGCATCACAGGGTTTCTGTTCCTGGTAAAGAGACTAATGTAGATAAAATAAACACACAATTAAAAAGTAAGATTTAAAATAAAAACCTTTTCTAAAAAAATCTAAGCAGAAATACTTACATAGCCCGTCTTCCCATCAGGATGTCTTCTCTGTCTTTCCTTTCAAGTTCCAAATAATGCAACAATGTCAAGGGCATCTGTCTCTTGTTGACTAGTGTTGTCTTTCAGCACTAATAAAAAAATACCAGGAAACTTAAAACTGACAAACAGTAACTCAGACAAGTGCTCTGTTCACTTGTGCTGAGAAGAATAACATCTCTGTTCTCTGTTCAGCATCTGTGATGTACTGTGAGAAACTCATCATGTTCTCCACACTATCTGCAGTGGAAAAACACAAGGTCAGGGTGTGAAACTAGAGCTGAGTTTTAAACAACAAAAAGACACACACAAACACACAGACTCACTGCCCTGTGTGTTTATCAATAAATAAAACACCACTCACACACACACACTCTTTTAAAGCCGTTTTTCAGATGTACATTTTGATTATGAGTGTATGCGTTTCAGTATAAGTGGCACCTGAACCAGAAGTGCAGTCTGAAGCACCTGGTTGCCATGGAGATGTTTCTGACAAGTGACAGTATTAAACATCCTGATACACTGACAAATGGTTATAATCACATATTTAATGTTAGTGGCTATATTGTAAGACTGATTTACCACTCTTTGGGCGAATATATAGTGTCTGTGTTTAAATACGTTTGTTTAAATAATGTTGATGTGTTTGCATCTCATAATAACTACTGCAGCATCATGTCAATTCCATGGTTATGATTGTTACCTGAGCTTTATAGTAGTAATACCATGAGTGACATATTTTGGGGAAATATTTTTATTTAAGCATGTTAAGGACATCCCATTTACTGTCATTGAATTGTATTATATGTTTAAATGTATTTTAAACACAATTCGCACACACCTGATGATCAGAGTCAGTATTCATTTATGCAAACGACCTCGCGGGTTTACAGAAGTCAGTCTGATCTCAGTGACTTGAGCCCTGCGTAGGGCGTCTTCATAGTGTGCTGCCTATCCCGTCGACGTTATTTTAAGGCATCACACACGCGTTTGCAATAACGCGCGTTTATGAAGGAAAAGATGTGACAGATTGAAATATATGCATATATAATTATATTGCAAAATTCATAAATCTGTAAAAAGAAAAAGCATGCAAAAGAATTCTATTCAGGTTATATTTTGAATCCATTTTTATAAAAAAGGTTCATCAAATGTAATTGTTTAAGTGGTGGGGGTTTAGTCTGTGATCAATTGGTTCAGTCTACAAAGGTGAGCGATCGATTGCTTGTGCCTTGTCAAACACTAGGGGGAGAACTCGCGATGCTTCTCCATTACGCATAAAGCTCGCAGTGAAGAAGCGTCGTAGATTGTGTCTGATTAATTCTCTCCCCTTTACAAGGTATACCTTTTCATTATGCATTAGGATGTTTGTGAATTAATGTTTTAGTGTTTCAGGAGTCGTGCATGATTGGATTATATGCATGTAGCGGCATTTGGTTGTGTTTGCTAGTGTTCGTTGTTTTATTAACATAATGTTTGAAGATATCTAAGCATTTCATAGAGATATTAAGTACGGGGAAAGGACATTTCAATTGTTTGTACTAGTTTATACATGCATATCTTTCTAAAAAGAATAACTATGTTTTCAGATAATTCTGAAATGTTATTAAAGTAATGTAAGTTATGAAGCAATTAATTGAGGTAATGTTGATTTATAATTAACTAAAGTTTTTATCTCATTGACTGCTTACGTTATTGACTGCGGATGAAGAAAAATGCAAACAACGCTGTTTTAAAAAGTTGTTTATTGTTAATTGCTGTGAGAAGAGATTAAATTACGCATAAAGCTCGCAGTGAAGAAGCATCGTAGATTGTGTCTGATTAATTCTCTCCCCTTTACCAGGGGTATAACAAAGACAGCAGTAGCGAAACATTTAAAACAACTGCCTATGTGATTTATATAAACATCATTTATAATCGCGTGGATTAATACAACTATTTCCTTCTGTCAACGGAAAGGTTCTCGCTTTAACACTGCTCATGAATAATAATTAGCTCACGCTGTAAACACATACAGCCTTTAGCACTCAAAAGCAATCTGCTTTGTGAAGAAAACGCGCCTGTCAAACAAACAGGAAGCGCTGTGAGAGAATCTGAGAAGATTTCCTCTGACGTCATCTGCACTCTGATGACGTCACGCACACCGCTCCCTCTGGTGGAGTGAGCTGGCATCATCACAACCTTCAAGAAACACACACGTGTGAACGCACACGCGTTTCAGACACCCGACTAATCCCTGATGCTCCGAGTTCAGCTCGTTTAGTTACCGTTTATCTGGTCGTGTCATCACAACGCTTCGCTGTAGACTAGACGTGCTGGTTCTTCTTTTATGTTAAAACTCTCTCTCTGTGTGAACAGTTTTGGATGAAAGCGTCTGCCACATGAATAAATGTAAATGCTGATCACAAGTAGTGCTGTGCAACTTCTTCCACAACAGCAGATGTCGCTGTCGGACATTTTACGATAATCTCCCAGGAAAATGCCTGAACGTTTCCTGTGCGCCTCTGAGAATTGACGCGTTTGCCCATTTGGAAGCAATGTGCATTAGGTTTCATTCAGTTAATCTCATTCAATTATTTAAACTGTTACAATAAATTCTGTTTCGAAAAGTTTATGAAGTGTAGGGTTTATGAGTATATGAAGGCTGGTTACTGCCGCTGGTATGCTCCAGTCCAGCCTGCAGCCGAGTTAAAGATCATTTCTCCTTCTACACTTCACACAGCGACCAGTTTAATTTGTAATAAATGAATGCATTAAATACACATGTAGAATCATGGTACACTCACAGCAGAGAATTATATAAAGTGGTATAAGACAGGGTCTGTTGTATTAGCTCCAGCTTCAGTTCAGACCGAGTAAACAATCAAGCTGCCCTGTGTACAACTCAACACTTAACAATTCAACATTTTAATGCTTGTTTCACACGTAGAGTCCACATCTTCAAAAAAACATAAAAGAGAAAGTGTTGGGGAATGTTTCCTACAGTCTTGAGTACATAGAGATTGCAGAACATCTCCTGCAGGTCTCTTTCTCACACTGTATTTATAACTGCTGTGGAGAGGTAAATATATACTCATTTTCCAGTTATTAGTCCTTAAATAGTTTAAATTGGCCTTTAATTGTAGTGTCATATGTAAATCAACAAGCATATAGCTGTCAACGATAAAATGATCTGCGTCTGATCATGTTGTGAGGACTCTCTCTCTCTCTCTCTCTCTCAGCTCAATATGACCTCATTTAAAGCTTAAATGAGACACACAAATATAAAATCTGATCGTAGACCAGCAGCATAAAGTCTTTAGACTTTACAAGACCCCAGACCAGCTCTTTAAATACTGATAGTGAGAGAAGTTTGTGATTTCCACAAAACCCTCATGAGCATCAGACTGGACTGGATGTGCTGACTAAAGCTCTGTTCATCACAGGATAAATAGATAATTGCAAAGCAGATCAGACTCTCTTCAACTGTGGATAAAACCATCAGCCAACCAACACCACGACATACAGCATACAACACACAGGAGTTGAAACAAGAAGTGATGTCAGTCTGTATGTGAACTTCTGTCTTCATCAGCTGCACTGCGAACAGATCAAAGATCAGATCAAAGAGTTTAAACATCACATCTGATCACTGACTGTGGCTCTGCTCCCACCCCACTAATCACCGGTACAGTATTCTGTATATAGATATACACACCCTGTTCTGAACAGTAAGCAGAAGTGGCTCAGTGAATCTTAACTACAAGGCTCTAGTAAATGTATCTTCACATTCATTCAGATACTGCCTTTGACAACAGAAGGTCTTGAGGTTACAAATAGAGCCAGTTTTAATATGCCTTGTTGTGATCAAATTCTGGGGCGTATCAAATAGATCCATCATAAGTGAGGCTATCCCAGAATGCACTTTGGCAAAGAAAAAAAAATCACAAAGAAAATTCACAATCCAAGTTGGCAGAAAGGCCTGAGGGAAATCTTTCATTCAGTACCGATATGTATTGATGGAAACTAGACAAATTTGTCAGCTGAACAGCAAACTAACATCAGAGTCAATCTCTGTGTGTAAAGTTCACAAAGTGCCTGCAAGAACCCACTCATGCGCACGTGTGTGATGATGCCATACCTGTCAGGCACATGTTGAGTGGTGTGAGATGTTTGTTCTGTGTTTGTGGTCTCCTCATTGATGCCTTTCAAACTGATAACTGAACACAAGAGATTAACCAGAGATATTACTGTACATGTTACTGTACAAAAATGAAATGTGCTCATGAGAAACTTGTGAAAAGTTGAAGCATGTAATTTCAGCATCAGCCAATGTCACTGCAGACTGCTGATGTACCTGATCCACATTCTGTCTGTCCCTCATCCTGTCGCACTGCTCTCTCTCTCTCCTCCTGCAGTGAGTGGAGGTACTCTTGACTCAGAGTATCGTCTGCATCTCCGATGAGGTAGATGTTTTTAAAACGATGATATAACATTGAGGCCTTGAACATGATAGCCTCACTGCCTCTAAACCAGCGCATCTACGTATACAAAGTCAGCTTTTGTGTTATCTGTGGTGTATTATGAGCATAAGCATGCTGAATCAGACCTTTACAAATCAGACACTCAATAATTCTGCAGTTCATGTCAATGTTTGATTTTTGAACCATTTTGGTTCACGCTTGCACAAACAGTTTTTGTATAGCAAAAAAATTGAGAACAGTTGTTTTAGCAGGTGTGTGTCAGTGTGTGTGTACCTTTCTGAGCGTGTCGATGAGCTCGCTGTGGTTCTGCATGTTTCGAGATGAAACAGGAACTCGACTCAGTTCATCCAGAGCTGATAAACATCTACTAAGATCCTGTGAGAAACACACACACATCGGTGTCAGTAATGAGGACAGAAGTAACACTCCTCTATATCAGATCAGTGTTGTGTTGAACTGATTCATACTGGATTATCCAGCGTCATAGAGATCCTGATGTCACCATGCAGCCGGTAGAGCAGAGAGTCAGTGACAGACAGAGAGACAGCTGAAACACACACACGGTTAGAGACACACACACACAAAATCATACAGCAGAAGTCTCTCTGTGAACTGTCTCACCTTGGCTGTCGTCCTCCCTGCTCTTAACATCCTGTTGTCTGTCCACAACACAAATATGTTCATTTACATACATCCTCAATGAAATGTACAAAGAAAGCAAATGCAAAATAAAAGTCAGATGTTGGGACTCACTAAGACTTGGTTTTAATGTAACACTTAATGTAACTAGCACTAACATGTAATCGCAAATTATCATAATGCATATTTGTCTGGGGAAAGGGCTCCGAGCTCGGAATTTGGCCCGAGTCCAGAGTGTGATGACTGGCTGGATTACATGACCGTGCTCCTCCCGAACTTTATTTTTATAAATTAATTAATGCATGAATCTGAATCATTTTCATGAAATGAAAATAAGATGTGACCATACATGATCTAATCATGTTGACTGACTTTGTGCGTGTTTTAAACACAGCTGTTGAATGAAGGGGAAAGCACATGATAACACATGATCATCATGACATCATCATGGCATCATCAGAGCTCAACTGAGAGGATATGAATTCACTCACTCTGTTCTCTTGAATTCCTGTTCTCCCCTCTGCTCGGGATCTCTCTGCTCTTCAGCTGGTTTTATTAGCCTGTGGTTCTCATCCAGGATTCCACGGTTTTCACCCGGGGCTGCTTGGCTCCTCTCTGCCTGGTTCTGCTCCTTGTGTGGTGGTGTTTTTGCTGTGCTTGTTTTCTCAGTGCTGAAGGTTTGTGTCTTTCCTCTAGTGGAGGTGACCAAACCCTGCAGAGATCTCAGCACGCTCTGCCTCTTCTCCAACATGATCATACTCTCCTACGAGACAGACAGACAGTTCCCTTCTCTGTATCTGCTCTTTAAAGCTCTCTTGATCTCTCTCACCTCCTCATCTCTGGCTCTCTTCTGCTCTTTTCTCTCTTGTTTCTCAAAGATGCTCAGCATGTCACTCTTTGTGTGTTTTACATCAGTCCTCATTTCATTCTTCTCAAACTGCTGGTTCTCTGGTTCTTTAGAGTCAGACGCCTCATCTATGTGTCGTTTCCTCTTTGAAACTGCGAGTCAGACAGATGATTATTACACTACAACAATGTTAGTTTCATTATTGGGCAATATTATTTTACCTGCCTGTACAGTTCATGTGCATCTTAGCAGGACAATTAGAAGACATTACTTAAGTTATAATATATTAATGAAAGATTATATAGACTTTTATTTAGAAGATAAATCATGCACAGTAAGAGGAACGTGTTAAAGAGCCCCTGTGGTGAAAATCAAGTTTTTAATGTTGTTTATAGACTTCACTTGACCAAAATGCTTCTTATGATCTTTAAAATCTGTTAATCTGAAGGTGTGTTTTAATGTTTGATATTTCATATTAATGTCTTTCATTAGGAAATAAATTTATATTAAATTGAAATGGATTATTTGGACCAAATAATGAAAAGCAGCCAGTTAAAGTCCAGTACAGATGAAAATTCCTTCAATACTGTTCTCAGGTTGACACCTTGAGCAGCTGCATGATAAACTGACAATGTATGATTATGCAAATTCTAGGCAGAGGGTGACTTAATTTAAGATGCTAAAATACAGGACACAGTTCCTTTATTTTGGATGCTTGGAATTCCCAAAGTTACAATTGTGTTATTCCATGCTTTTGATGGGTTAACTATTATCCTAAAATGTGGAAAAGATATAAGTAAAGAATGAGTAAGTGATCCTGAACTTTTAACGGGTAGTGTGTGTTCGTCGGTCAACAACATTTTCTCCTTAAAACCGCAGATTACCAAAGAGTTCCAAAAACGTGATTTGAAACCTCCTGTTCCTTATATCACAAACATGTAACCAATCACATCAACAAGTGGACCGAGTGGATCAGGTGTGGTGTGATTGCTCAGAGGCGAGGACTAATTAGCATATTCATGGTTCCGCATAAAAAGTTATTTTAAGCATGACATATGAAAAAACCCTTTAAATATGTCATTTTAATGAACAACTACAGATGAACTTCAAGAAAGTGAATAATTTTATGTTGATCTGAAACTGAAGTGTGATGTTATTTATAGACAGTGATGCAGGACAGAGCAGTGTGTGTGTAAGGGGCTTCACCTGCTGCTTTGCAAGGGCTACACACATCTGCCTCCGTCTTCTCAACACACTCAGTGTTTGATCTCTTGCGCTTCACAGATCTGTCAGTCACATCATGTTTGGCCTCTGACAGATCTGCTCTGGAGCGCGTGACCCTCGAGGCCTTTAAAAGATACCACAGTAAAACCTCTCATCAGCCTGACTGACTGATATTTATGTTACCAAATGAGATGTACACTAAACTGCTGAAATGAGGCCCTTTACATTTCTTAGAAACAAAACATGTGCATATTTGATTGTCAAAATAGTTATTTTACTAAGCTGGTTGTGGCCACTAACATTCTACTAACATGTTTATGGCACAATAATCTCAAAATGGCTAAATATTGGCTGATGAATCCATCTATTATTAACAAAAACATAAATAGAATTCAAATGCACAGATAAAGTTAATCTCTGTTGAAAAACTGAACAAACCATCTTCTGACGATTAGTCTCTGAGTGTTTCCTCAGTGATGACAGCATGTTTTGTTTCAGAGTGTGTCCTCTGCCAGCAGGTGTTCTCGCAGCTCGTCTTGAGAAAGTTATTTTTTTGAAGGCCAGCATTCTCCAGTCTGATGTGACGGTCTTCAGCATGCTCGCCTCCCCCACAGGCTCAACTTTAGTCCAGACACATCTTCTCTCAGCTGAGAGGGTGTTCTCCCCTGCGGCTCTCATGCGTGTTGTTTTCTGTTCTGTTGATGTGTCCGACTCAGTGCTGCTGTGCTTGTTTTTCCCTGGCGTTTCTCTATTCTTCAGAGTCACTGATTTAGACTCAGTCTCGGACACTGAATCCTTATAGGACTTATTCTGGATCTTTCTTTCATTCTGATTTTCAGGTTTCTTTCTCTTGTCTTTTTGTCGACACTCTGACAGTCGTTTTACTAGCGCCGCTTTCTGATAAATACATAATACCTGTTAAAGTTGCGAGAAGACCACTGCACAACTGCATTAGAAAGTCACTCAATGCAGTCAGCAGTGACTGGAGCTTTAGGTTCCTCAAGAAGATTATATTAGCACATACAAACACTGACCTTTTGACCTCTGAGCCCAATGCCCGGGTCATTTTCAATCTCCCACATGGCTTCCTCGAACCCGCCACGTTTGATTGGGCGGCCATATTTTTCTTTGTTGGGCCAGTAGGGGACAATGTCTTTGGAAAAAAGAAACGTTCTAGAAGAAAAGAGGGGTTTAGAAGAAAAGAGACTGTGTTCAGAATACAACACTGGCCACTACTTATACTAAGTACAATACACAGTCATGTTATTTTTACATTTAATCATTTATTAGATACTTTAATATTTCAAAATATCTGCAGATTCACACTGCCAACATCTGAGAGGATGCTGTGCTGTTTATAACAAATTTTGTTTTTTAAATTTGATTTTACATTTAATTTGGCACCGCAATCAGGTCAAGAAAGAGATGTTGAAAAAAACACTGATTTCTGTTTTTCTGTCACAATAACAGGTCAGGTCAAATGTTTCCACAAAGACACTGCATTTTTCATATTCTGCTCTGGTTATATTCTGCATAATCTGGCAACAGTAGAAGATCATTTGAGATTTTCCATGCAGAGAGCATGTATTGTAAAGAAACTGCAGTACTGCACAAACAGTGGAATGATCTTTTTATTTTGAAGTGTGTGTGTGTGTGTGTGTGTGTGTCTTCACTTACGTTGAATGTGTTCCATAGAAAAAAATGGGGATCTTATTTTTGGGGGCTTTTCCTTCACCAATCTGAATGCCAGGCAAACAACAAATCACTCATTAGTTTTAATTCACCTCATTTAGATATTAACCAAATATAAAGAATATGACACTTACTCTAGCAGGCCAGAACGGATAACCCTTCATCTTAGCAAACACTATGTCCCCAAACTTAAAATCAGCTGTCCCCTGATCACATGTCATCTGCATTTACAGCAAGACAGTCAATGAATGAAACATGAACATCATATATGACCCTGTCACGTGCTACTAACACAACAAAACAACACACAACAGACTCGCTTACAAGCTAAAGCACTTCTTAACTCAGAACATTAGCTCACGGCCAGGAATTAAATTCTGTTGTGCAATAATATGATTTCATTATGTAATGATTAACCAATATGAATATTGTACTGAAGTCAGTTATGTGTACTGTGCTAAAACTTTAGCTGTGTTTTGCTAGTTTAGGCTAACACCGACGTAGTCACAATACAGTCATATGAACTCACCTTTATTGCCTTCTGCCTATTCGCTCACTCAGATGACATTTTAAAAACACTCTGCACAAAAATTAAACTGTAAACAAGTTCATTAAAACTATGATCCCGTAATGAACGAAAGGACATGGACAACAGCAAGAGAATGTCTCCCCTCAGAGGCGGGTGAATGGTTAAGTCCGAGTCCGCCTCCCGCTCAGACTGACGGAGGAACGAACCATGGCAGAGGGGTGCTTGGGTTTATAAATATTAAAAATAGAAAATTATTCTTCTTTGACGGAATTATTCAATTAATCTGATCATAAACGAGAAAATAAATATTTACCACATAAAAGAAATTCTATTCTCGATGTCGACGTTACATTAGCGCGAGAGGAAGGGGCATAAAAGACGAAAAAAGACAAATACTGTAACGTTTTCTTTAATGATTTTTATAATGTTTGCATTATAACCCGTGTGAAGTGTTGGAGCGTCTCCTGTATGTTGTTTAATCGTTGTTTCGGATGTTTTCGAGGGTTTGTGTAACTGGACAATTAAAAACAATTTTTAAAGTTACTGCAAATTGATTTGTGTTTCTATTTGTGGGTGTGAAAGTTGTGACACAATCAACTAAAAAAATCTGCCGAGTTTCAGAGGAAAACGCAAAGTCCATCTGCTTCATTTCTCGAGTCTGTCGGGTCGCATTTAAACTGCACATTTCATTTCATTTGACGCCGCACACAGTCAGGACGATGCTTGTTTTACAGCAATTCTTTATTATTTAAATTTGTAACTGTATGGAGAGTTTAATAATACTGTAATTGTCACCTGTGGGTTTGGTTGTTGTAGTGTCTGGAGGATTCATGTGAATCAGGCTGATGGGAGTTGAGGTATCAGCTGAGGTATCAGTTGATCTGATCTGTCACTGGAGGATTCATGTGAATCAGGCTGATGGGAGTTGAGGTATCAGTTGAGGTATCAGTTGATCTGATCTGTCACTGGAGGATTCATGTGAATCAGGCTGATGGGAGTTGAGGTATCAGCTGAGGTATCAGTTGATCTGATCTGTCACTGGAGGATTCATGTGAATCAGGCTGATGGGAGTTGAGGTATCAGTTGAGGTATCAGTTGATCTGATCTGTCACTGGAGGATTCATGTGAATCAGGCTGATGGGAGTTGAGGTATCAGCTGAGGTATCAGTTGATCTGATCTGTCACTGGAGGATTCATGTGAATCAGGCTGATGGGAGTTGAGGTATCAGTTGAGGCATCAGTTGATCTGATCTGTCACTGGAGGATTCATGTGAATCAGGCTGATGGGAGTTGAGGTATCAGTTGAGGCATCAGTTGATCTGATCTGTCACTGGAGGATTCATGTGAATCAGGCTGATGGGAGTTGAGGTATCAGTTGAGGCATCAGTTGATCTGATCTGTCACTAGGAGGATTCATGTGAATCAGGCTGATGGGAGTTGAGGTATCAGCTGAGGTATCAGTTGATCTGATCTGTCACTGGAGGATTCATGTGAATCAGGCTGATGGGAGTTGAGGTATCAGTTGAGGTATCAGTTGATCTGATCTGTCACTGGAGGATTCATGTGAATCAGGCTGATGGGAGTTGAGGTATCAGCTGAGGTATCAGTTGATCTGATCTGTCACTGGAGGATTCATGTGAATCAGGCTGATGGGAGTTGAGGTATCAGTTGAGGCATCAGTTGATCTGATCTGTCACTGGAGGATTCATGTGAATCAGGCTGATGGGAGTTGAGGTATCAGTTGAGGCATCAGTTGATCTGATCTGTCACTAGAGGATTCATGTGAATCAGGCTGATGGGAGTTGAGGTATCAGTTGAGGCATCAGTTGATCTGATCTGTCACTGGAGGATTCATGTGAATCAGGCTGATGGGAGTTGAGGTATCAGCTGAGGTATCAGTTGATCTGATCTGTCACTGGAGGATTCATGTGAATCAGGCTGATGGGAGTTGAGGTATCAGTTGAGGCATCAGTTGATCTGATCTGTCACTAGAGGATTCATGTGAATCAGGCTGATGGGAGTTGAGGTATCAGTTGAGGTATCAGTTGAGGCATCAGTTGATCTGATCTGTCACTGGAGGATTCATGTGAATCAGGCTGATGGGAGTTGAGGTATCAGCTGAGGTATCAGTTGATCTGATCTGTCACTGGAGGATTCATGTGAATCAGGCTGATGGGAGTTGAGGTATCAGTTGAGGTATCAGTTGAGGTATCAGTTGATCTGATCTGTCACTGGAGGATTCATGTGAATCAGGCTGATGGGAGTTGAGGTATCAGTTGAGGTATCAGTTGATCTGATCTGTCACTGGAGGATTCATGTGAATCAGGCTGATGGGAGTTGAGGTATCAGTTGAGGTATCAGTTGATCTGATCTGTCACTGGAGGATTCATGTGAATCAGGCTGATGGGAGTTGAGGTATCAGTTGAGGCATCAGTTGAGGCATCAATCCTGCAGGACTGCTTTCAGACTACAGACTGGAGCATGTTTAAAGAGGCAGCCACCTACAACAACAGCACCGACCTGCATGAGTACACTGAAACAGTGAGTGCATATATCAAGAAGTGCATTGATGATGTGACAGTAACAAAGACCATCACCACACGTGCCAACCAGAAGCCGTGGATGACGGCAAAGGTTCGTGGGCTGCTAAAGACCAGAGATGAGGCATTCAGATCAGGAGATAAAGCAGCCCTAAAAACAGCAAGAGCCAGCCTGTCCTGTGGCATCAAGAATGCAAAACGCTCATATGCACAAAAAATCAATAACCACTTCACAGACAGCAGAGACTCACGGAGCCTGTGGCGAGGCATTCAGACCATCACTGACTACAAGCCCCTGCCACAGGCCTGTGATGACGACACATCCCTTCCAGATGCACTTAACCAGTTTTATTCACGGTTTGAAATGCAGAATGACACACCTGCACAAAAACTGCCCACACCTCCCACCGACCAGGCGCTCTGTCTGTCTCCAGCCGTAGTGAGGAAGACCCTGTCTAGGATTAACCCACGCAAGGCTACGGGTCCTGACAACATACCTGGCCGTGTACTGAGAGACTGTGCTGCACAGCTGACAGATGTCCTAACAGATATCTTCAACATCTCGCTGAGCCAGGCAGTCGTCCCCATGTGTCTCAAGTCCACAACCATCATACCGGTACCTAAGAAATCACCTGTGTCCTGTCTGAATGACTATCGTCCCATAGCACTGACTCCAATCATGATGAAGTGCTTTGAGAGATTAGTCATGAATCACATAAAAACCAGCCTCCCCAACACACTCGACCCGCTCCAGTTTGCATACCGTCCAAACCGCTCTACGGATGATGCAATTTCCTCCACCCTCCACCTGGCTCTTACCCACTTAGACCAGAAGAACACTTATGTAAGAATGCTGTTCATTGACTTCAGCTCAGCATTCAACACAATAATCCCACAACAGCTCATTAATAAATTACACCTGCTGGGCCTTAACAACTCTCTCTGTAACTGGATTCTGGACTTTTTAACTGAAAGACCCCAGTCAGTCCGTGTCGGCCACAACACCTCGAGCACTACCACACTGAGCACAGGTGCTCCACAAGGCTGTGTGCTCAGCCCGCTGCTCTTCACACTGCTGACCCACGACTGCACTGCCAAGTTCAGCTCCAACCACATCATCAAGTTCGCCGATGACACAACGGTGGTAGGTCTCATCAGCAACAACGATGAAACGCACTACAGAGAGGAAGTGGCACAGCTAGCGGCATGGTGTGGCGCGAACAACCTGACCCTCAATGTGGAGAAGACAAAGGAGGTTGTGATGGACCTCAGGAGAAACTCCACTGACCACCCCCCACTGACCATCGACAGCTCGACTGTGGAGAGAGTCAGCAGCACTAAATTCCTGGGGGTGCACATCACAGAGGATCTCACCTGGACCACCAACACCACGTCACTCTCCAAAAAGGCACAACAGCGCCTACATTTTCTCCGCCGGCTGAAAAGAGCAAGTCTCCCTCCACCAATCCTCACCATGTTCTACAGGGGAACCATTGAGAGTGTGCTGACCAGCTGCATCACTGTCTGGTATGGGAACTGCAGCGCCGCAGACCGCAAGACCCTCCAGCGGACAGTGAACACAGCTGCAAAGATCATCGGTGCCCCTCTCCCTTCCATCCTGGACATTTTCCTTTCACGATGCTCCAACAAAGCCACCAGCATCGTAAAGGACCCCACCCATCCCTCACACAGTCTCTTCCAGCTCCTGCCGTCAGGAAAACGGTACCGAAGCATCAGAGCCCGCACTGCCAGACTGCTCAACAGCTTTTTCCCCCAGGCTGTGAGAGCCCTGAACTCAAGCACGGCTCCCCTCTGAAAAACCTCATACCTCTTAAATGTATATATATATCTATTTTTTATTTCTCCCTTGTGCAATTCTGAGTGTGCTACACACAGGTGAGTAGGCCGCACAGACCACCTGTAGAAACACACTCTCCTCTATGTGCACTAGACACTTTTTACGACTGAGGGTACATAATCCCACAAAAAAGACTCATGTATGTTTACAAGCCCATGCACTACAGATCATCTTGTACTGTTCTCCAGCCAGGAACAGTGCTTGACTTATATTTATGTGGAACATTTGTATAGTTTGTATTTAAATAGTTTATGTATAGGCAACTTTATATATATATAGTATATTTATAATCCAATTCTGTTAGCATTTGTGTTTAGATTTATACTGTTTCACGTCATTGTTGTATGTCTGTATTTATGTAGCACCGTGGTCCTGTGAGGCACGACATTTCGTTCCACTGTATGTCCCCACATATAGCGGAATGACAATAAAGCTCAACTTGACTTGACTTGACTTGATCAGTTGATCTGATCTGTCACTAGAGGATTCATGTGAATCAGGCTGATGGGAGTTGAGGTATCAGTTGAGGTATCAGCTGAGGTATCAGTTGAGGTATCAGCTGAGGTATCAGTTGATCTGATCTGTCACTGGAGGATTCATGTGAATCAGGCTGATGGGAGTTGAGGTATCAGTTGAGGCATCAGTTGATCTGATCTGTCACTAGAGGATTCATGTGAATCAGGCTGATGGAAGTTGAGGTATCAGTTGAGGTATCAGTTGAGGTGTCAGTTGAGGTATCAGCTGAGGTATCAGTTGATCTGATCTGTCACTGGAGGATTCATGTGAATCAGGCTGATGGGAGTTGAGGTATCAGTTGAGGCATCAGTTGATCTGATCTGTCACTAGAGGATTCATGTGAATCAGGCTGATGGGAGTTGAGGTATCAGTTGAGGTATCAGTTGATCTGATCTGTCACTGGAGGATTCATGTGAATCAGGCTGATGGAAGTTGAGGTATCAGTTGAGGTATCAGTTGATCTGATCTGTCACTAGAGGATTCATGTGAATCAGGCTGATGGGAGTTGAGGTATCAGTTGAGGTATCAGTTGAGGCATCAGTTGATCTGATCTGTCACTGGAGGATTCATGTGAATCAGGCTGATGGAAGTTGAGGTATCAGTTGAGGTATCAGTTGATCTGATCTGTCACTGGAGGATTCATGTGAATCAGGCTGATGGGAGTTGAGGTATCAGTTGAGGTATCAGTTGATCTGATCTGTCACTGGAGGATTCATGTGAATCAGGCTGATGGAAGTTGAGGTATCAGTTGAGGTATCAGTTGATCTGATCTGTCACTGGAGGATTCATGTGAATCAGGCTGATGGAAGTTGAGGCATCAGTTGAGGTATCAGTTGATCTGATCTGTCACTGGAGGATTCATGTGAATCAGGCTGATGGGAGTTGAGGCATCAGTTGAGGTATCAGTTGATCTGATCTGTCACTGGAGGATTCATGTGAATCAGGCTGATGGGAGTTGAGGTATCAGTTGAGGTATCAGTTGATCTGATCTGTCACTGGAGGATTCATGTGAATCAGGCTGATGGAAGTTGAGGTATCAGTTGAGGTATCAGTTGATCTGATCTGTCACTGGAGGATTCATGTGAATCAGGCTGATGGGAGTTGAGGCATCAGTTGAGGTATCAGTTGATCTGATCTGTCACTGGAGGATTCATGTGAATCAGGCTGATGGGAGTTGAGGCATCAGTTGAGGTATCAGTTGATCTGATCTGTCACTGGAGGATTCATGTTAATCAGGCTGATGGGAGTTGAGGCATCAGTTGAGGTATCAGTTGAGGCATCAGTCGATCTGATCTGTCACTGGAGGATTCATGTGAATCAGGCTGATGGAAGTTGAGGCATCAGTTGAGGCATCAGTTGATCTGATCTGTCACTGGAGGATTCATGTGAATCAGGCTGATGGGAGTTGAGGCATCAGTTGAGGCATCAGTTGATCTGATCTGTCACTGGAGGATTCATGTGAATCAGGCTGATGGGAGTTGAGGCATCAGTTGAGGCATCAGTTGATCTGATCTGTCACTAGAGGATTCATGTGAATCAGGCTGATGGGAGTTGAGGTATCAGTTGATCTGATCTGTCACTGGAGGATTCATGTGAATCAGGCTGATGGAAGTTGAGGCATCAGTTGAGGCATCAGTTGATCTGATCTGTCACTGGAGGATTCATGTGAATCAGGATGATGGAAGTTGAGGCATCAGTTGAGGCATCAGTTGATCTGATCTGTCACTGGAGGATTCATGTGAATCAGGATGATGGAAGTTGAGGTATCAGCTGAGGTATCAGTTGATCTGATCTGTCACTGGAGGATTCATGTGAATCAGGCTGATGGAAGTTGAGGCATCAGTTGAGGTATCAGTTGATCTGATCTGTCACTGGAGGATTCATGTGAATCAGGCTGATGGGAGTTGAGGCATCAGTTGAGGTATCAGTTGATCTGATCTGTCACTGGAGGATTCATGTGAATCAGGCTGATGGGAGTTGAGGCATCAGTTGAGGCATCAGTTGATCTGATCTGTCACTGGAGGATTCATGTGAATCAGGCTGATGGGAGTTGAGGCATCAGTTGATCTGATCTGTCACTGGAGGATTCATGTGAATCAGGCTGATGGGAGTTGAGGCATCAGTTGAGGCATCAGTTGATCTGATCTGTCACTGGAGGATTCATGTGAATCAGGCTGATGGGAGTTGAGGTATCAATTGAGGGATCAGTTGATCTGATCTGTCACTGGAGGATTCATGTGAATCAGGCTGATGGAAGTTGAGGTATCAGTTGAGGCATCAGTTCTGACAGATCTGTCACTGGAGGATTATGGGGCTGAATACAGGTCTCATGTGTCTAATTAAATTCTGCCTGTCAGGCGTCTAATGACACGAGTGAACTTTAATTCCCTGCTGTCTCACATTCACTAAAACAGCCCTTATAAATCTGTTTATTACTGTAAGTGGTACTTTTAAATTCTCAGGCCTGTTCTTACAGGCGAATATTTCATTTTTATCTGGGGCAAAACACTTTAATTTGTGAACTCAAAACCGTACAAAATGTGTAACAACCTCATTAGTTGTTTGATTTTCTTCCATCACACACTCACAGAAACTTCTAAAGTGATTCAAGTTTTAATTCTGACAAAAACAAATTCTGCTGTGTATGTGTGTTTGTCTTCTTTTGCACTGCAGATGTGCCAAGTTTAGAGTCTCATCACCACACAAACACACACTGGTGTTCTGATGTCAGTGTGGGACAGCAGAGTGTACCATCAGAGGAGGGAAGCTGGGATTAAAGTAGGTTTGGCTCCTCCCCCTGCTCTGCACTTCCTCTTCCTCATGGGTAGCAGTTTTTTAGGCAGGGTCACCCGAACACCAGTTGGCCACAGAATGCATGTAGCACAGTTTGCTGAATGGAAGACACTAACAAGGACAAACACACAGAGAGGTTTTGATGCAGTTACTTAAACACAAGAACCTTCAAACTTATACATTTATTTATTCACAATCACTGTCTCACCAGGTTCTAAATAACACACTGTTTCTTGAACTTACTAACTCTGATGTTCCTAGGTGTTGATTTCAGGCTCTGTCTGATTTACAACTGCACAGTCTTTCGCTCTCTCTCTCTGTCACTCACACACACAGAGTGGATGTTCTGCAGATCTGCATCTCCTGAGGGTTGAACTATAAAATACACAAGGCAATCATCTGATCCTGCAGCAGTTTTGTCTTGTTTTTTCTTTTTTGTCTCTGTCATTCATTTTATTGATCTGTTTTAGGAGTCACGCAGGAACCGTTGAATCTAGATTAGCATATGATTGTGCATTTTGACATCAACTATAAGTCATTTTAAATGTTTATATGTGTATATGTATTGATACATATAGATCTTCGCCAGTCCCACCAGACTCAAGATCTTCACTTGTCCTACCAGACTCAAGATCTTCACCTGTCCCACCACACCTGGATACACACATCCATCCAGCTCTGTTTAAGCAAACCTCCCTTGCAGACAATAATGCTTTAATGCTCTCTCTCTCTCTCTCTCTCTCTCTCTCTCTCTCTCTCTCTCTCTCTCTCTCTCTCTCTGTAAGTCACTGTGGATAAAAGCATCTGCTAAATTAATAAATGTAAATGTAATGTAATGTTAAATTTCATTAATGTCTTGACATATATTTGTTGCTAGGCAGCAGTAAAATTAAAAATTGTAAAAATGTAAAAAATAAAAAATATTTATCTTCTCCAAATATTTTTAATAATAAATATGTTTCATTGTAAACCAGTAAAGTAAAATAGTAAACACAGTAAACATTTAAAACATGCTAAATTATAAATTATATTAGTATTGTGCTAAAATATGTTAGCATTACCACAAATGATATTAAGATCATACTAAAACATGTTAACATTGTTAAAATATTCTGGCCCGAGTGTTGCTGCGGAGAGCACAACTTTGTTTTTGTTATATCTGTAATATGTTTTGCTGTTCGGGACTTCATGGGGAAATTTCTGGATCGCTGGGTGACCAGGAGGAAATGATTAGTTCCAGCAACCATTAAACTGCATCAATACATCAACAACATCTCTGTCTCCAGCTTCACCTGCTTTCCCCGTAGAACAACAACAAACAGAGAGGCAGTGCAGATGAGGTGATGTTAAGCTGAGCAGAAGACTCAGAGGAAGACCTCATGAGCAGACATCTGATAGACCATGCTAACTTAACAGCCAAACACTCCACAAGGCCATCACAGTACCTGCGCAATGAACACCAGGGTGCTTCTCAATACTTCAGTTTAACTGGTGGAAGCTGACTCGGCCCTATTCTCCCCTAAAAGGTCAACATGAACTGTACCAGATACATTTCAGCGATTTAGTTTTTATATGTTTTTTACTGTGGACTAATTGCCTAACAATGTTCTATTGATTTTATAATTAATTAGACATAAAGCTTAATAATTGTTGGAAATAATGAAACAATGGAAGTAATGACAGATTGACTCCTAACACTCGCGGTATGTCCACTAGAGGGCGCTGCCATCATTGGTTTACACGGAAGTCAAAGAGGAACCAAATACTCTAGTTGTGCAGTCACACGTATTGCTACAATAGTAACTAGTT
>JAZGTH010000011.1:82500-272500 GCA_036877525.1 Chromobotia macracanthus | reverse complement strand
AATCTATTGAATGTCCTCATTAAGATAGATAAGTAACTTGTGTGTATGGAACCAAATGTTTAGATCACTAATCAACATCAAGTGAATGTTGATATTATAAATGGTGGAGTACAGTAACAGAAATATGTTAGCAAAAATACTGGTCTTGTTTTTTGATCATTTACTTTGTTTGTAGATAATTTACACAAATGTACCATTGCTTTTTCTACTGTCTGTCTCTTTCTCTGTCTGTCTCTCTCTGTCTCTTTCTGTCTGTCTCTCTCTCTGTCTGTCTGTTTGTCTCTCTCTGTCTGTCTGTTTGTCCCTCTCTGTTTGTCTGTCTCAGGTTTGGCTTTGTTAGATGCTGGTGAATCCTTTCGGGAGCTTGGAGAGGTGAAAGACGCTTTAGATATTAATGTCAAACAGAACTTCATAGACCCACTACAAAACCTCCATGACAAAGACCTCAAAGAGATACAGGTAACAAACACACACACACATTGTGTTTTTAGTTTCATTTGTTCTGTAGCATTTATTAATGTCAGTGTAAACAGAGAAATGTGGGTGTGTTCTTCAGCACCACCTGAAGAAGATGGAAGGCCGTCGTTTGGATTTCGATTATAAGAAGAAGCGTCAGGGGAAAGTGACAGATGATGAGATCAGACAGGCTCTGGAGAAATTTGATGAGTCTAAAGAGATCGCCGAGCAGAGCATGTTTAACCTGCTGGAGAACGATGTACTACTCTCTCTCTCTTTCTCTAACTCTCTCTGTCTCTCTTTCTGTAACTCTCTGTCTCTCTCTCTCTGTCTCTAACTCTCTCTGTCTCTCTTTCTGTAACTTTCTCCCTCTCTCTTTCTCAAACTCTGTCTCTTTATCTAACTCTCTTTCTCTAACTCTCTCTGCCTCGCTCTCTCTCCCTCTTTTTTTCTCTAACTCTCTTTCTCAGAGACAGACATACTGTTTTCCACAATGCAGTGCACTTCACTGGAACTTGTATTACAGTTCAGTACAGTACAGTACAGTATAGTAAATGTCTTAAACAGTATGTTACATTCATGACACGACTGTCATGTTGCTTTTAAATTAGGGTTTTGTCTTTTTGTTGTAACTCAATTTAGTTGTTATAATGAAGCACATTATATATGAAGGGCATTGCATTGTGGGATACTGAACCTCATGCAGTGTGTTTCCTGTGTGCATTGCATATATTTCCAAATGTACAGTGTAAAAGTAAGAAAATGCTCAAACTGTAAACAATGTACTGTATACTGTACTGATACAATACATCCTGTTCTAACCATTACCACCTTTGACATTATTGTGTGTTGTTTGTTTGTAGATTGAGCAGGTGAGTCAGCTGTCCGCTCTGGTTCAGGCTCAGGTTGAATATCATCAGCAGGCAGCTGAGATCCTTCAGCAACTCTCCAGAAATATAGAAGACAGGTGAGCACACACTCACACACATCTGCTTTAGTACATTAATGAGGCCATTCAATAGACTTAATTTTATATCAGGTTAACCTAACCCTCACACAAACATGTGACTGACATTAGATTTCAAGAAAAACTGGATTTGGATAATTTATGGGCCTTCAATTTAGTGAGGAGCAGTAAAATGTTTCACAAGCTGATTGTCGTAATATTTCACCATGTTAGTGAGGACATTTGACCCTCACAAATATTGATAAACCAGTACACAATCACACACACCTGTCGTCTGTCTGCAACACACATCTTTTCCAGATATAACAGCGAAATAAAGACTCAGCATCAGATTATGATTGAATTACAGTGACATTAGGAGCAGAAGAGTCTGCACACTAAACGTGAGATTTTATGTGTTCAGGATAAAGGAGGCATCTGCCAAACCACGGAAGGAGTATGTCCCAAAACCCCGCATAGAGCTTCAGCTGCCCAGTGAGAACCACAACGGAGGGTTAAAATCACCTGCACGCTCACCAGGTAACACACACATCACACACACATCCAGCACCACACACACCTGTACCACCCCCACACCTGTACCACACACACACACCCCCACACCTGTACCACACACACACACCCCACACCTGTACCACACACACACACCCACACCTGTACCACACACACACACACCACCTGTACCACACACACACACACACACCCACACCTGTACCACACACACACACACACCTGTACCACACACACACACACACACCCACACCTGTACCACACACACACACACCTGTACCACACACACACACACACACCTGTACCACACACACACACCTGTACCACACACACCTGTACCACACACACACCCACACCTGTACCACACATACACACACCCACACCTGTACCACACACACACCTGTACCACACACACACACACACCTGTACCACACACACACACCTGTACCACACACACACACACCTGTACCACACACACACACACACACCTGTACCACACACACACACACCTGTACCACACCTGTACCACACACACACACACCTGTACCACACCTGTACCACACACACACACCTGTACCACACACACACACACCCACACCTGTACCACACACACACACACACCCACACCTGTACCACACACACACACCCACACCTGTACCACACACACACACACCTGTACCACACACACACACACCTGTACCACACACACACACCTGTACCACACACACACACACACACACCTGTACCACACACCTATACCACACACCTGTACCACACACACACACACACCCACACCTGTACCACACACACACACACCCACACCTGTATCACACAGACACACACACCCACCCACACCTGTACCACCCACACACATCTGTACCACACACCCACACCTGTACCACACACACACACACCTGTACCACACACACACACACCTGTACCCCACACACACACACACCTGTACCACACACACACACACCTGTACCACACACACACACACCTGTACCACACACCTGTACCACACACACACACCTGTACCACACACACACACACACACCTGTTCCACACACCTGTACCACACACACACCCACACCTGTACCACACACACACACACCTGTACCACACACACACACACACACCTGTTCCACACACCTGTACCACACACACACACACACCTGTACCACACACCCACCCACACCTGTACCACACACACACACACACCTGTACCACACACCCACACACCTGTACCACACACACACACCCACACCTGTACCACACCTGTACCACACACCTGTACCACACACACACACCCACACCTGTACCACACACACCCACACCTGTACCACACACACACACACACACCTGTACCACACACACACACACCCACCCACACCTGTACCACACACCGGTACCACACACACACACCTGTACCACACACCCACACCTGTACCACACACACACACACCCACACCTGTACCACACACCCACACCTGTACCACACACACACACATCTGTACCACACACACACACACACACCTGTACCACACACACACACACACACACACACCTGTACCACACACACACACCCACACCTGTACCACACACACACCCACACCTGTACCACACACACACACACCTGTACCACACACACACACACACACACATCTGTACCACACACACACACACACACTGACACCTGTACCACACACACACACCCACACCTGTACCACACACACACCCACACCTGTACCACACACACACACACACCTGTACCACACACACACACACCTGTACCACACACACACACACCACACACACACACACATCTGTACCACACACACAGACACACACCTGTACCACACACCTGTACCACACACACCCACACCTGTACCACACACACACACCTGTACCACACACACACCCACACCTGTACCACACAGACACACACACCCACCCACACCTGTACCACCCACACACATCTGTACCACACACACACACCTGTACCACACACCCACACCTGTACCACACACCTGTACCACACACACACACCTGTACCACACACACACACACACCTGTACCACACACCTGTACCACACACACACACACCTGTACCACACACACACACACCTGTACCACACACACACACACACACTGTACCACACACCTGTACCACACACACACACACTGTACCACACACACACACCCACACACACCTGTACCACACACACCTGTACCACACACACACACCTGTACCACACACACACACCTGTACCACACACACACACACCCACACCTGTACCACACACCTGTACCACACACACACACACACCCTGTACCACACACCTGTACCACACACACACACCCACACCTGTACCACACACCTGCACCACACACACACCTGCACCACACACACAAACACATACACACACACCTGCACCACACACACACAATCACATCACACACGTACATATCCACACACACACACACACTGTACCACACACACACACACACACCTGTACCACACACCTGCACCACACACACACCTGCACCACACACACAAACACACACACCTGCACCACACACACACAATCACATCACACACGTACATATCCACACACACAACACGCACCTACGCCACCATTGGTAAAACAAAGAGATCATATTCAGAAACAAACTCTATCTGTCATCTGTCTCTCTGTCTGTCTATCTCTCACTCTCTCTGTCTGTCTGTCTCTCGCTCTCTCTCTATCAGCTCCGTTAGATCAACCGTGCTGTCGTGCGCTCTATGATTTCGAGCCAGAGAACGAGGGAGAGCTCGGCTTTAAGGAAGGCGACATCATAACTCTGACCAATCAGATTGATGATAACTGGTATGAGGGCATGATCCACGGCCAATCAGGATTCTTTCCCATTAATTATGTGGACCTCCTGGTGCCTCTGTCATATTAGACTCTGCCCACCCCTGCTGCTGACTAGCAATCCAACAACCGCCTTTATCATGCACTTGTGCTACAGCTTAACTTCCTGTTGATGATTGACTGTGAGGTTGATGAGGACAGATATTACAATCACATTTGTGTTCAACAAAGTGTTCGGAGTGTGTGTTCACTGTTAACCAGGAGTGTGTTTTATACTTTTCTCATTTATTTTATTTTATAATCTCTTCCTGGTTTTGCCTTCATTGACAAACCTGCAGCTCAATGTTTCTGCACCCACATCCTGCCTACAATTTGTGAAATATGTTTTTCTCTGTAAACGCTCTTTTGTGTTCTGCATGATTGCTGAGTTTTACGCGTTGACTAGCTGTGTGGAAATGGAACCTACCAGCTTTTGACACACAGTAGTAAAGCTATAAAACTCTTGGATAAGAAATGTATTTAACTGATGACAAATTCATTCAGTGTGTTCAGAGGTTTGGTTTGTATGGTAGCTTTTTGGCTGGTCAGTTCATGTTTACAGTATGTAAATGACTTGTGGGTCGTCTGAAGGCCAACTGGATGGTCTGCACACTGCTGAGATGATGTAGAGCACAAACTTCATTGATACATTTGTACTATTGATCAGAACATGTATTCTGGGGGAGTGACATCAGCTTAAAATCTGCTTCAGTTTCACACTGGTTTAATTCCAGATTTCAATACAAAGAATCAGATTCCACTGCAGTGAGAGTCAGTGTGTGAATAGACACACACGTCAGAGGTCACTCAGAGATGAAAGCTCGTCACACACACACACACACACACACACACGTGTCAGATGTCACTCAGAGACCTCTTTGAAATGAAATATGAAAATGTAATAAAGATACTCATCATCTCTGGTCTGATCACAGTGAAACAACATATAAACAGCATATAAATAAGACTGAAACAGTCTCATTTTTGAAAGATTGTGTTAAAGACAGGGTGGTTACTGGTTAATGTGTGAGGCTGTCAGTACAATATGTAGAATATAACATTAGTTACTGCTGTAGATGTAGTTACATGTTAGACATAATCTTTAACTTGATGGCACAAGTGTAGCAGATGTGTGTTGTTGTGATCATTCAGTCATCCTTTCACAAGCACAGTTCTCACCTTTGTGACCTCTGATGTGTTTTTGTGGTCACCTAGTAATGTATGAACAGAGCTCAACACTTCAGAACAGTTCAACGATTCTGTCATTCAGTGCTGTTGACACGTCTGATCTGATGTTAAGCTGATATTGAGCAGATGTTGATCTGATGTTGAGCTGCCAGAAAAATCAAATTACATATTGTATAAAGAAAATGACGCTTGTGTTTTGACCAGATTTTTTGCGATGCCATGACTGTCATGAAATTGGACACATTTACAGGTATGAGAATGTGTTATGATTAATGATGTGAACTTTACAACTATGAGAAAGTCAATATTCTGATTATTACATTAGAAATGTGCAGTATTAATTATTGATAGTGTTATACAGATTTTCCTCTATATCAGGCAATAATTCTGGTGTCACAGTCTCATCTGCTCTATATACGTGAAATATTACAGAAACGTATGTGTGAATGAAAGTTTAAGTATTGTGCATGATTTGAAGGTGGATGTACTGTGGATTTTATTTACCTTTTTGAATCTGTTGATTATAGTATTTGTTTACCATTTTGTTTAATGTATTTATTTTGGTTGCTGTTTTTCTTGTGCTGGATTACAAGCGAGTGTACTGCTTGATGTGAGAACAGTGAAAATAAAAACAATGTCACAACAACCTCTAACATTTAATTTTGTTTTCTGTATTTTACTTTTTGTAATTCCTGTTCAATCTTTAAAACAAACACAGTTTCAAAATCTTAATTTATTAAAGAAAAGCATTTCTACACATTTTTGGACCAACTGTTAAACATGTAAAAAAACATTTTATATTTTTATTGTTGCTGAAGCTGTTATAAGTAGAAACGTACATGAGAAAACATCAGTGACGCTGCATTACAAACACTGCACTCATCCTCTATAACGAGTCAACACACGCACATGATCATCTGTCATCTCCTCACCTTCTCTTACTTCCGTGCAGCTTCACAGCTTTCTTCTCATCGGTCTTTGCTGCTCTGTTTGGACCAGAGCTCGCCCAGTTTCTTTGCGATCTCACCAGACTGAGGTTCTCAGATTGGTGGATGGAGCCATCACACCAGCCCGGTTGGACTGCTGGTGAGCGGGACTCGCAGCGCCGCACACGACCGCAGTATGTTTTACACTCACAGAAACACTCTGAACCGCGCCGGGCCGACTGATCCCGGAGTCCGGGCCGACTGATCCCGGAGTCCGGGCCGACTGATCCCGGAGTCCGGTTCGACTGATCCCGGAGTCCGGTTCGTTTGACCTGCGTGATCGGAGCAGCTGCTCATCATTACGACAGCAGACATTCGTTAAGTTCACTTGAGCTTTATAGCGTTTCTGGGTCTCACCTCGTTGGTGAACAGGAACTGTAGTTTGCGAGTGACGCTACAGATTGCGTCATCAGATCATCTCCGTAATAATCTCATGACGTAAAGAACGATCAATCTGTGTCAGCGAAAGCGTTTGAACACGGGAAGTGTTCATATAAATATTCAGTGAAGATGTTGAGATAAACTTGATAAAATGAGAAAAACATTTGATCTCTTCCTCTCACTATTATTTATTGAATAGTATGCTAATTACATTACCTTTAGTTTAGGTTTCAGCGACATCTAAAATATCAGGAACGTTGATGTATATAAAACATGCAAGAGGGCAGAAACACATGAATAACAACCGAATAACCTGATTATATAATTAAATAGTATGTAATGAATATATAATATTATTTGATAGTAGTAATTTTAAAAATAGTCTGTAAAGTTTATTTATATACTTGACATTTCATTTGTTTAAATGATGTTGGTTAATGTCTCTTTTTGTTGGCATAAAAATAATGTTATTAAATCATAATTGTATAAAAACTCATATTCTCACCCACATTAAAATAATCCAACATCAGCCCTAATAAACCGTCAACTTCTCTCAGATCTGATTCATCAGTTCAAATACTGAATGACATTTTTCATGTACATAATCAATATGAATTTACAACAGTCTCTTGATTTGATTGTAAAAGATGCTGTTGTCAGAATCAGTGGACATTATCATCTTCCTGTAAGAGACTTGCCCACCATCATCTCATATCCTGTGTGTGTGAGAGAGATTGTGTAAATGGTCTGGATTATTTCATCATGTCAGTCTCCAGTACTGCAGTTACAGACATGTGAAACTGTCTGTGGTTCTTCATCTTTATTCCTTATCATTCTCTTTTTCACTGTCCTCCTCTTCATCGCCTCGTTCACTCTTGCTCCCCTTGTGAGTGTCTCCTTCATCACTGTTATTCTCATCATCTTCCTCATTGTTTTTACCTTCCTTTTTTTCTCCGCCCTCACTCTCTCCATCACTCTCCTCCTCCCCTTCTTCACTTTCTTCATCATCACCATCCTCCTCATCATCTTCCTCTTCTTTTTTTCCCTCACTTTCTTTATCATCACCATCCTCCTCCTCATCTCCCTCTTCTTTTTTTCCCTCACCTTCTTCATCATCACCATCCTCCTCCTCATCTTCCTCTTCTTTTTTTCCCTCACTTTCTTCATCATCACCATCCTCCTCCTCATCTCCCTCTTCTTTTTTTCCCTCACTTTCTTCATCATCACCATCTTCCTCCTCATCTTCCTCTTCTTTTATTCCCTCACTTTCTTCATCATCACCATCCTCCTCCTCATCTTCCTCTTCTTTTTTCCCTTCACTTTCTTCATCATCACCATCCTCCTCCTCATCTTCCTCTTCTTTTTTTCCCTCACTTTCTTCATCATCACCATCCTCTTCATCATCTTCCTCTTCTTTTTTTCCCTCACTTTCTTCATCATCACCATCCTCCTCCTCATCTTCCTCTTCTTTTATTCCCTCACTTTCTTCATCATCACCATCCTCCTCCTCATCTTCCTTTTCTTTTTTTCCCTCACTTTCTTCATCTCCCTCCCTTTCCGTTCCATTTTCTTCCTCTTCTTTTATTCCTTTCTCGCCTCCATCTTCCTCCTCTTCATCCCCTCTTTCCTCTTCTCCTTTCCTGTCCTTCTGTTCTTCTTCTTCGTTGTCTGTATTTCCTCTTTCCTCTTCTCCTTTCCCGTCCTTCTGTTCTTCTTCTTCGTTGTCTGTATTACCTCTTTCCTCTTCTTCCTTATCATCTTCCTCCTCTAACTTCCCGTTTTCTTTGCTCTTTCCCTCTGAGTCACTCTGAAAAGCACATGAAATGAGAAACACACAGGACTGTCTCTCTGTGTGTGTTTGTGTGTGTGTTCTGCACAATCGTGTCTAAGAGAGGTTCTCACAGTCAACAAAGTGTGTGTGTTTTGTGTGTGAGTGTTTGTGTGTTAATGTGTGTCATACCCTGTCGTCTTCTGAGCTGTCTGATCGAGCTATTCGTCTCCACTGCATCTGATATTTGTACATAAATGAAAACAACACTGTTGATGTTCATTCAGCAGGTGGCAGTAGCACAGGTACTCTTTATAACTTTTTTCAGATTCAGATGTTTGTCAGTGTCTCTGTGTCACTGTCTGTTTCATCTATTGACTCTGTGTGAGTCTGCTCGGTTCATGTGAGTCGCTTTATCAAAATAATGTCACAAAACAACACAACGTTTTAAAACGACAAATAAGAAGTTAACAAAACTTAACAGGCAATTATTTTTAATTTAGTTTCTATTAAAAATCCATTTTATTTACAAAGTTAAAAATGACAAGATGAGATTCACAGCCACGCTTTCAACAAGAGATAAAAGTTGAACTTACAGGCGTCGCGTGAACCAAAGCTGCCAGACACAGAAGCAGCAGGAGAGCCTTCATCCTGAAAACACATGAAGCGTGTGAAGAAGAAGTCAGACAGACACACAGACAGACAGACACAGAAGCAGCAGGAGAGCCTTCATCCTGAAAACACATGAAGCGTGTGAAGAAGAAGTCAGACAGACACACAGACACACAGACAGACAGACACAGAAGCAGCAGGAGAGCCTTCATCCTGAAAACACATGAAGCGTGTGAAGAAGTCAGACAGACACACAGACAGACAGACACACAGACAGACAGACAGACACAGAAGCAGCAGGAGAGCCTTCATCCTGAAAACACATGAAGCGTGTGAAGAAGTCAGACAGACACACAGACAGACAGACACACAGACAGACAGACACACAGATAGACAGACAGACAGACACACAGACAGACAGACAGACACACAGACACACACACAGACAGACACACAGACAGACAGACAGACAGACACACAGACAGACAGACAGATACACAGACAGACAGACACACAGACAGACAGACACACACACAGACAGATACACAGACAGACAGACACACAGAAAGTCCTTCTTACCTCATGCTCTCGAGGCGGCGGATGGGCGCGTGCTGGCGCGTCGGGCATTTAACGGGCGGCCGCGCGGGGGCGAGCCGCTGCGTGTCTGCGGTACAATACCGGAGCCGCTATAAAGATCTATTTGCGTCGCCGCTATAAAGATCTATTTGCGTCGCCGCTATAAAGATCTATTTGCGTCGCCGCTATAAAGATCTATTTGTGTCGCCGCTATAAAGATCTATTTGCGTCGCCGCTATAAAGATCTATTTGCGTCGCCGCTATAAAGATCTATTTGCGTCGCCGCTATAAAGATCTATTTGTGTCGCCGCTATAAAGATCTATTTGCGTCGCCGCTATAAAGATCTATTTGTGTCGCCGCTATAAAGATCTATTTGTGTCGCCGCTATAAAGATCTATTTGCGTCGCCGCTATAAAGATCTATTTGTGTCGCCGCTATAAAGATCTATTTGTGTCGCCGCTATAAAGATCTATTTGCGTCGCCGCTATAAAGATCTATTTGTGTCGCCGCTATAAAGATCTATTTGTGTCGCCGCTATAAAGATCTATTTGTGTCGCCGCTATAAAGATCTATTTGCGTCGCCGCTATAAAGATCTATTTGCGTCGCCGCTATAAAGATCTATTTGCGTCGCCGCGAGCGTCACCGCTGGCTGTGAAACGCGACGCGTGTGTGTTCAGACAGGCGCGTCTGAACGGGAATCTGATTAATAACGCAGACTGTGTTGTGCACAGATCTGAGAACGAGTGAACCATTAAATAACATCTCTGTCTGAATGCAGACATTCCATAGACCTCTATTGTTTTCATGCATTTGAACAATTTACAAAAACTTAATTTACTCTATTTCATGTTTGTTACAAACAAGGATGTCCCCAAAAGGAGGTTTTGCTTAGATCTGTCAGGTTTTGCTGACTTTTGGGTACACATTTGTCCCCAATATATGGTTAAGAATACAGGAAGTGTACTCATAAACCATGCTTACATTGTTATACATTTTACACATTTGTGTCCTTGTAAACCACATACCAGTACACACAAACTCACAAACATACACACACTCTCATACACACTCTTACACACACACACTCTCATACACACTCTTATACACACACACTCTCATACACACTCTTATACACATTCTTATACACACACACTCTCATACACACACACTCTCATACACACACACTCTCATACACACTCTTATACACACACACTCTCATACACACACACTCTCATACACACACACTCTCATACACACTCTTATACACACACACTCTCATACACATTCTTATACACACACACTCTTATACACATTCTTATACACACACACTCTCATACACACTCTTATACACACACACACTCATACACACTCTTATACACACACACACTCATACACACTCTTATACACACACACACTCTTATACACACACACACACACACACACACTCTTATACACACACACTCTCATACACACTCTTATACACACACACTCTCATACACATTCTTATACACCCACTCTCATACACATTCTTATACACACACACTCTCATACACACTCTCATACACATTCTTATACACACACACTCTCATACACACTCTTATACACACACACACTCTTATACACACACACACACACACTCTTATACACATTCTTATACACACACACTCTTATACACATTCTTATACACACACACACTCTTATACACATTCTTATACACACACACTCTTATACACATTCTTATACACACACACTCTTATACACATTCTTATACACACACACTCTCATACACACACACTCTCATACACACTGTTATACACACACACTCTCATACATACACACTCTCATACACACTCTTATATACACACACACTCTTATACACACACACACACACTTATACACATTCTTATACACACACACTCTCATACACACTCTTATACACACACACTCTCATACACACACACTCTCATACACACTCTTATACACACACACTCTCATACGTACACACTCTCATACACATTCTTATACACACACACTCTCATACACATTCTTATACACACACACTCTCATACACACTCTTATACACACACACTCTCATACACATTCTTATACACACACACTCTCATACACATTCTTATACACACACACTCTCATACACACTCTTATACACACACTCTCTCATACACACACACACACTCTCATACACATTCTTATACACACACACTCTCATACACACTCTTATACACACACACTCTCATACACACACACTCTCATACACACTCTTATACACACACACACTCTCATACATACACACTCTCATACACATTCTTATACACACACACACACTCTCATACACATTCTTATACACACACACTCTCATACACACTCTTATACACACACACTCTCATACACATTCTTATACACACACACTCTCATACACATTCTTATACACACACACTCTCATACACACACACACACTCTCATACACATTCTTATACACACACACACACACTCATACACACTCTCACACACACACACTCTCATACACATTCTTATACACACACACACACACTCATACACACTCTCACACATACACACTCTCATACACATTCTTATTTGGATTTCATGTTTTGTTGAGCAGGACAGATTATATATAAATATACTCTGTATAATATATATATACTGTATCTACATTTTTACAGACATGTTAAAGATCGGGCATCATAATAAAATTACATTAAATTGCTAGATTAAAATCTCTCAAGCTCCCAGACAGGCATAAAAATATGAAGAGACACAATTACATCTCTTAGTAATTCTATCAGTAATTTTCAGTATTATAAATACAGCACAATCTGCTTCATGCAAAGATCTGTTGTGTAACAATGTACTTGTGTCCACTAGATATAGCAGAAAAGACATTCTTATTTGACTTGATTTATGTCTTTTAAATGAGGAATAATTTGCATTGTGAAGTGGCTGAAAGAGGACGAGGGTGAGGAACACGCATGCATGGTGGAAGTGTGCTGCAGATCCACTAATCCACTGCTGTTACACAAACCGCTAACTGGGCCACACAACACTAAGCGCCTTCTTTCATTCCTGGATGACCTCTATGGAAGGGTTGTTTTAGATGACATAGACGACATTTATAAGTGTATGGGACGATGTGGCATTTTACCACTCTCATGCAGTCACAGAGTGGTTTGCAGCCCGTCCCAGGATGGTGTCACTTTTCCTCCCACCTTCCTCTCCATTCCTCAACCCCATAGAGGAACTGAATGAATGCGGGATGCCTGGACATATCAGCAGAAGATTGCCAGGGATGGATCCGGCATGCCAAAACATTCTTCCCTAGGTGTATTGCCCTAGAAGGAATACGATGTGACGTGGATGAGAATCTGTGGTCAAATGCAGAAGATAGAGTTGACTAGCACTCCTATTATACTGTATAAATTCTTGTATTTGGGAACTTCTAAAAATACAAATACAAATAAAAACATAAAGCATCATGTCTGATTACCGTAATTCTTGTAACATTTATTACAGTAAACAGTAGAAGTGTCTTTCTTTTACAAAAGAAAACATTGTTTAATAATACCTGTTGTTAGTGTTTTTAGGTCATTGTATTATAGATGACCAAGTGTGTTTGTTGACTGACAACCTTTGTTAGTGTTATGAAAGAATGAGCTGATTTGAGTCATGAATTGTTTTGATAGTTTTAGTGCATTTTTAATGTGAAACGAACTGCTGTGCCAAACTGAAAGTTTGTCACCGAAGTATAGAGAAATATGTCCTAGCAATTGTAAAAAAAAACAAACATATTTTTTATTATATGTAACTTGCTTTGTAAAAAGTGCTATGTAAATAACATGTATTTGAAATTGAATATTGGGGACAAATTTGTTCCAAAAGTCAGTAAAACCTGACAAATCTGAGCAAAACCTCCTTTTAAGGATGCCTTCATCTGAACACTATAAACAAATGGTAAACAAAGCTTTTTTTTATAAAGTCTTTCAGTTCTAAGAAAACTGTACTAAGAAAAAATACATAAAGTTTTCGGTAAGGGTTAGAGTGTGGGATATAGAATGTCCCCATTTAGATGGTGAATGTGTGTGTGTTTTATCCTCATTCATTCCTGCATGCATTGTTTGATGGTCATACTCCAGACTGACAAGTGCAAATGTTAGACTTCACTCTACACAGTTGTTGTCAAAATAATTTTCTCTGTAACTGACAGCATGACACAATGAGTGTGAAGTCAACATGAAACATGCATTTACAACCTCTTTATAAAGTGATTTCCAAAAGTGTATTCAGTTAGAGCAGTTGTAGGACAGAATTGTATTTTATTAAAGGGGAATTGTGACTGGATGATGAAAATGTGAAAAATCACTATACTTGTGATTTTTGACGATAGCCAAAGAGGAAAGATATTTTTTGGAACGTGTATATGTGATTATGAGTGTAGGAGTTTGTTTGTTTAGAATGGTAATAAAACGGAAGAACCTCAAGTCACAGAACATTTATTAATTCTGAGGACATTTTAGTTCATTTATAAAAAGTTAATTTATGCAAAATATGTTCATTAATGGACTAAATAATGTGAACAAAAAATCTTAATGACATTTGTAAGAAAGATTAAAAAAGATCAAAAAGATTTTACTAACAATATAAGTCAAAAGTCCTTGAATATGTAAAAAATAAAATGATCAAGATCAGCAGATTGTGTGCCACCCTGAGCGACCAACAGACGGCACTGCAAACCTGGGAATCTCTAGACTCTAGCACACACACAAACACACACACACACACACACACACATTCACTATATATCACACTCACCTTTACGCCGGAACTCTGCATCATCACTGATGTCTTGGTTCTCAAACTCATCCGTACATTAATTTCCATGGAAACAGAGCTGCTTTCTGATGGACTAACCCTCATGTTCCAGACCTGAACCTGCAAACACAGTTACATTTTCATCCAGGCATTTAGCAGCTGCTTTTATCCAAAGCAACTTACTAGGTGAGGAAAACAATGAAGTGATATATCATAGGAAGGCAATACCAAGAAAAGTGTTACAAAGTTCCAACAATTGTTTGAGATGAATAAAGAGTTAGAGGTTCATTTTTTTAATAGGGAGAACGGTTAACATATTCCATATTCCTGAAGAGGAATTTCTAGAATACTGTGAGGGATGCGGCTGAACAGAGTTTGAAGATCAGTCCACCAGCAGTGAATTGTGAAGATAAATAAGTGGCAGAAAGATTTTGTGTTGCCACTCATTCGCTGACCACAGGGTTCTTCTGGGCTCCTGGCAGACAAATCGTACTGCTGCATTCTGAATCAGTTTTAGTGGTTAGTGATTTGTTTACCTGTGCTGGAAGAACGGTCAACAGAGCATTGCAGTAGTCCAGCCTGGACGTGTTGCATGCTCAGTGACGTAAGACCTGATGCTCCTGATCTGTCTTAGCACTATGATCAGACAACGTCAGCTGGTCGTCAAAGACTACGTCAAAGTTTCTGGCTGGCCTTGTTGGTGTTCTGGTTGTAGAACCTATCTGGACTGTGAAATTGTGCATGGTTCGTGGTATTTTCTCCTCCATGCTGAGATGTTTTCCAGACAGGCTGTGATGCGTGCTGCTACTGTGCAATCATCCGGTTGGGAAGAGAAAATCTGGGTGTCATCAGTGTAGCAGTGGTTTGACAAACCATGTGCCTGTATAATAGAACAGAATGATGGAGTGCAAATGGAGAACAGGAGTAGTGCAAGCACAGATCCTTGAGAGATTACAGTGACCATATGATGCAGCTTAGATAGCTCACCTCTCCAAGACACGCTGTGATCCCCAGTGAAGAGAGGATTGCTAGAAGGATATGGTGAGTTACTCTATGGAAGGCAGCAGAGAGATCTAATGTAATGAGGACACAGGATTTGGACTTCGCCAAATATATAGATATATATGTATATATGTGTGTTTGATTATGCGTGTGTGTGTGTGTGCGTGTGTGTATATATATATATATATATATATATATATATATATATATATATAAATCACTGAAGTCTTTCTTCAACTGATCACAGGACAGGAGACTCCAACCAATCACAGTCTTCAGAGTCTTTTGTTGTGTGTGTGAGACCATTTTAGCTTTTTGTCTTGTAAAGTCACTTTGATGAGAAAGAAGCTGCAAAACATTTAAATATGATTGTCAATGTCAGCCATATTAGTCTCTGTCTGCTGAGCCAGTATGACCTTCATTACAGCTAAAGTGGCTGTTTAAACCATATTTATTCTGGTCATCAGTAATGGATGGAACCTTTATCAAATATTAAACACATCTGTGCTGACTTTACACACTCACATTTATATTGATTTACTGATTAACGCTTCTAGAAAAATAGTTTAAACTGTAAAATCCACAAAGGAAGGAGGAAAGAACATGGAAATTGAACAAACTCCTTTACTCTGTTACTTTTTAATCAAAATGTGTTTACAGTTTGTTTACTCTTCTAAAACACCGTGTTCACAAGCAAATGTCACTTTAACACTCTGTGTGAAGTCAGTCCGGTGACCTCTCTAACCTCAAAACACTGATCTTACTGTTTCAGTATTAAATCATTGTTTTTCGTGAAGTTGAAATCAGTCAAGATTATGAATTGGTAATTCTTGCGAACTTAAACAAATGAAAGAAACAAGAGCCCCAAGAAAAGAGAAGTGTGTGTAATAAACTGCTGTATTGGCTGGAGCAGCTTTTGATAGAGTTTGAATTACTTATGGGAAGCTTACAGATTTGATTTACCACTAATTCATTTGTCCACTCGCCTCCTGAAAAATGAGATCCAATATCAGATGTGTCTGTACCTTAAGCTTTTGTCTGAACTGAGGAGTATTTCTTTTGGGTGGCAAGTTGCTGCTTTGAGAGCACAGAACAGATGTGCGTGTGGGGACAATCTTGTATCCACAAAACCTGATCTGTAAAATACTGTAAATAAAGTGTTTCATATTAAAGCTTTCAGTTAGGTGTAAGCTCGGAGGACACAGTTTATTGATGTTTGAAAGCAAAACAAAACCACTGTTAGACAAGACACACAATCATGTTTCTGAACGTTAAATACAACGAGCCGCTGATCCCAGATCGCTTATTCCTAACACGTGGCACCTCCTCTTTCTGGAGCCACAGCAGTGATCTGGGTTCCATTTGTCTGGCTCTGATTGGACGGACGTCACTGCATTCTAGCTTTCTATTGGTTGTTTCTCTGTCCGTCATCTTCTGCTCCACCCTAATTGGGTGTCGAAACGGAAGTGAGGCGTGTTCCTCACTCTTCCACAAACATTCCTGCTCACATCCAGCGAAATTTCGGGAGAGTTCTGGGACGGGAAACGATCCCAAATCAGGAGAAACGAAGCGAGAAAAGCGTGACAGACTGCGGGGAGGCGCGAGCGCTGCTGCTGCTGCTGAGGATGATGAGGATGATGATGACGACGCGCGGGATCCTGCTCGTGATTCTAAGCTCCGTCCAGTTCGGCAGAACCGAATCACGGCCCGGAGCCGCAGGTGAGAGAATCATGTTCACTGTCAGACGAAATACTTCTGCACATTAAATGAAATTTGGATCTGCGTCTAACAAAACAAAAATACATGACATGACGGAAAGCGTGTGAGACTGTCTGAAGACGATCCTGGAAATGACTTTACTGGAGGAACAGAGACTGGATCACTTCCTGTTTTAGTGGAAACTATAATTACCACAGCAGTTTTATTTTTAACGCAAACATGAAAAATTCCTGAAAACCATGTTGATCTGAACTGCTGAGGACCTTTAGAGGCCTTCAGAAAGGCCTGAACTTCTCCATGAGATTATCTTCACTCAGCAGCAATGAAACCGCTGACTCTGTGACTCTCTGATCATTGAGACATGATTCGTGTTGTATAGTTTATGATATTGCTGCTGGTGTTCAGTCAGAGCAGGCTGTGTTCTTCACTCTAACTCACAGCCCCTGTAAACATGATGAGATCACCACGACCATCATCTGGTTTTATTTGAAAACAGTGAGCAGCTCCAGAATTAGTGATGTCTGCCTGTCTCTGTCTGTCTGTAGGTGAGTTGTTGGTGATCACTGCAGCTACAGAGGAGACTGATGGTTTCTCCAGGTTCATGAGAACAGCCAGACAATTTAACTACACAGTCCAGGTAACACCTCATCTGTGTTCACTTCAAACATGTTTAATGGTGAAAATGTGACGTTGCATTGTATGTGTATTTATTGTGCAGGTTCTGGGTCTGGGGGAGGAGTGGCGGGGGGGTGATGTGGCTCGGACAGTTGGGGGTGGTCAGAAAGTTCGCTGGCTAAAGAATGAACTACAAAAACACAAAGACAAACCAGATACTGTCATCATGTTTGTAGACAGGTGGGTACACACACACACCACACAGTAAAGCTTTATCTTTTCTCTCATTTCCTTCTGGTCTTTATTTATACTGTCTGTATTTTTGCTTTATTACATTAGATTCTTTCATTGTGTGTTAGATCACACACATTAGAAGCTGAGACAGATGACCAGTGTTGATGAGTGTCCTGTGTGTGTAGTTATGATGTGATTTTAGCTGGTGGTCCAGTGGAGGTGTTGGAGAAGTTTTCTCATTTTGCCCATCGGGTGGTTTTCTCTGCTGAGGGCTTCTGCTGGCCTGACCAGAAACTCTCATCTAAATACCCCGCAGTGCACCATGGCAAGCGCTATCTGAACTCAGGCGGTGAGTGTGTGTGTCTGTGTGACAGCATGTCAAACCCCACAAGGAAACTCCAGTTATAACAGCTGACATCTGTTTGTGTGTGTGTGTGTGTGTGTGTGTGTGTGTGTGTGTGTGTGTGTGTGTGTGTGTGTGTGTGTGTGTGTGTGTGTGTGTGTGTGTGTGTGTGTGTAGGTTTTATTGGTTATGCTCCTGAGATTAATGCCATTGTCAGTCAGTGGAAATTCAAAGATGATGACGATGATCAGCTGTTTTACACCCGGATCTTCCTGGACAAAGAGCAGAGAGTAAGTGTGTGTGTTTGTGTACTGTTGTGAATGGTACTGTAGTTTCACTGCATGTTTATTGAAGGGGTGTAAACATTAAGCAAGGCAAGTTTACAACACATTTCATACACAAGGGTATTTCTAAGAGTTTGGGTTAGGCGAGTCAATGAATATGTCTCCTGTTGGTTACTTGACTGTTGTTCTGTAGCTCTTTATGCTAAATATAGTTTCTATTTTTCAGAGGAAGTACAACATCACACTGGACCACAAATCACACATCTTTCAGAATCTTAATGGAGCTATAGGTACATACACACTTCATACACATTAAAACAGACACCCAGAGACATGTTTTAATTGTGTGTTTTTCCAGAGGAAGTTGTGCTGAAGTTTGAGAAGTCCAGAGTCAGAGCTCGAAATGTGGCCTATGACACACTTCCTGTGGTTATCCATGGCAATGGGCCGACTAAAGTAAACGCAAACATTCTGTACAATAAACCCTCTGTTAAATTTGTTAACCCTAACCTAACCCTAAATGACAACATTCCTTCTCTCTGTTTATATTGAACTTTACAACAATTTCCATTTGCAGCTGTTTCAATGAGTTTTATTACACTAGATATAGTATCAGTTCTCTCTTAATATATTACCATGTTTTAAACTCCTCGTGATGCCCTGCTCAGCTCGTCACATATTAACATAAGTGTGTGTGTGTGTAGCTCCAGTTGAATTATCTGGGGAACTACGTCCCGACGGCATGGACATATGAGGGTGGCTGTGGGGTCTGTGATGATGATCTTCTGGATCTGAGTCATTTATCTGTGAGTGTCTGATTTAAAAAAAAAAGTTCAAAAGTAGCATGGTAATGTAATCTAACCAATCATCGTGCAGTGGTGTGTATATATTGTCGTCCCTCACCTCTGTCCCATGACAATTTTTGCAGCATCCCTTCACCACCCCATCGGCTCGGTATCTGTCTCAGTCAAGGGTGGGGGCGTATTCTATGTTTGAGCTTGGAGCCCTCCTGAATCGCAAACCAAATATGCTACATTATCATAAGTGATTACATTAGTGCAAACTTGTAAACTGTTTAACGCTGAGGAGGGTGTGTGATGACGTTGTGTTTTTGTGTGTTGTGTAGGAGGATCAGATGCCTCTGGTACATGTTGCCGTGTTTATTGAGCAGCCAACACCATTTCTAGAAGAATTCCTGGAGAGACTCACAACGCTGAATTACCCACACACACGCTTACGACTCTTCATACACAACAATGTATGTATACACACACACACACACACACAGGGCATTAGCACTTCATTCTGGTGACACATGGGATTTTCTGCTGTGTGGAAAGCTCTAATGTGTGTGTGTGTGGGCAGGTTGTGTATCACGAACAGCATGTGGAGAGGTTCTGGGTTCGTCATCGTTCACTGTTTCCTGGAGCAAAAATAATTGGACCAGAAGAAAATCTCAAGCATGATCAGGCCAGAACCATGGCAGTGTAAATACACACGCACACTGACGCCCACGTACACGCTTGCTGATGTCAGTTTGTTTGACAGTGGAGAGTGTTTGAGTAATTCTCTGTCTGTTTCTCTGTCTCCCTTGCAGTGAGGCCTGTAGGAAGGACGTCTCCTGTGATTATTTGTTCAGCATTGACTCTGATGTTGCTCTTACCAACCCAGATATTTTACAGATGCTCATTGAGGAGAACAAGTGAGTAAACAGCAGAATGACAGAACCCTAATCCAGAGTAGCGGCGGCAGCGTTGCCGAGCAGAGCGGCGGCAGCGTTGCCGAGCAGAGCGGCGGCAGCGTTGCCGAGCAGAGCGGCGGCAGCGTTGCCGAGCAGAGCGGCGGCAGCGTTGCCGAGCAGAGCGGCGGCAGCGTTGCCGAGCAGAGCGGCGGCGCAGGGATGTTAAGATTTGGGAATTTCTGTTTCTCTGATTGTCTGTAAATGTCTTCATCCTGTTAGGAGCGTCATCACCCCTATGTTGTCACGTCACGGGAAACTCTGGTCCAATTTCTGGGGAGCTTTGAGTCCCGAAGGCTTCTACTCACGTTCTGAAGATTATATTGACATCGTCCAGAGCAAGCGAGTGTGAGTGGAGTGTCTGTTCTTCTTTTCTGTGTGTGTGTTGAGTGTGTTTTGTAAGTGTTTGTGTTATGGCTGTCTCAGGGGTCTGTGGAATGTTCCGTACATCACTCAGGTGTATCTGATCCGGGGGGAGACCCTGCGCACACGTCTTTCGGCCGTGTCTCTGTACCAGCAGGATGGGATGGATCCGGACATGGCCTTTTGTAAAAGTGTCAGAGAGCAGGTCAGACTTCAGCTGAACACTGTCAAACACCTGAGAAAGGGCTGCAGAGTTGGGGAACTGTGGAAATATTCCAGGCTGTAAATGTTAAAGGAATTTTGTCTTGAAAATTTTGGGTAATTTTTACAAAATGTTTTTTGTATGAACAAATACATAAAAACAAGAACAAAACATAAGAACAAAAACATAACCTCTTCCTTGATATATGGTACACGGACAAAGATGAGTTGTATATTACTGTAAATACCTGTTAAGTTTCCAAAATTCCTAAAACTGCCCAACCCTAAATCATCAGGTATAAATGAACATGACCTGTGTCATCTGCTGCCCTGATCACAGTCTTATTCAGTTTCCCATTGGTCATTTTAATCGTGTGTGTGTGTGTGTGTGTGTGTGTGTGTGTGTGTGTGTGTGTGTGTGTGTGTGTGTGTGTGTGTGTGTGTGTGTGTGTGTGTGTGTGTGTGTGTGTGTGTGTGTGTGTGTGTGTGTGTGTGTGTGTGTCTTCTGCAGGGTGTGTTTATGTTCGTGTCAAACAGAGAGGAGTTTGGACGTCTGATCTCCTCCACCAACTATAACATCAGTCGTCTTCACCCTGACCTATGGCAGATATTCGACAACCCCATAGTGAGCCTGACTGACGATCAACAACAATAAAGAAAATTAGAAGTTCACACTGACACTGTGTGTTTGTCTGTGTGTGTGGTTTCAGGACTGGAGAGAGAAGTATGTTCATGAGAATTACTCCAGGATTTTTAAGGATCATGAAGATGTTGTTGAGCAGGTTGTTGTTTTCATTCTCAGTGTGTAAAGTGTGTGATGTAATGCTGATTGTGAACGTGTGTGGGTTGTGTGTTAGCCCTGTCCAGATGTCTACTGGTTCCCTGCATTCTCTGATAGGATGTGTGATGAGCTGGTTGAGACCATGGAGCATTTTGGCCAGTGGTCTGGAGGAAAACACAAGGTCAGTGACCTTGACATGTTTAAACACACCTGTATATGGAATCAGTCGACAGCTCAACTCCCACTCTTTCTCTCTCTTTTAGGACGAGCGTTTGTCTGGTGGCTATGAGAATGTTCCTACAGTAGATATTCATATGAATCAGATCCAGTATGAGAAAGAGTGGCTGAAATTTCTCAAAGATTACGTCGCTCCTGTAACAGAGAAGCTGTACCCGGGATACTATCCAAAGGTCACACACCTACCCCAAACCTCACACACACTGGCACACGCACCTACTGTGTGTGCATGCATGTGTTTACTTGTTTGTGTGTTTACTTGTTTGTGTGTGTGTGTGTGTGTGTGTGTGTGTGTGTGTGTGTGTTACAGGCTCAGGCTGTGATGAATTTTGTGGTTCGCTATCGTCCTGACGAGCAGCCGTCTCTCCGCCCACATCACGATTCGTCCACGTTCACTGTTAACATCGCTCTGAACAGCAAAGGCAAAGATTACGAGGTAAACACACACACCTACACCATACACTTGAGCACAAAATAGTGTGAAACTTTTTCAGCTTCATACAGAACTGATTAGTGTGATCATTGTGTACAAATGTGTATATTTCTGTGTATATTTCTGTAGTGTTTTACACAGCACTGTATCACTGCATTAAACCCTGCGTGCGTGCGTGTGTATATTGTTTTAGGGTGGAGGTGTCCAGTTTCTACGGTATAACTGTAAGGTGGAGGCCCCTAGAAAGGGCTGGTCCTTCATGCATCCCGGCCGCCTGACACACTATCACGAGGGTCTTCCCACCACACGTGGCACAAGATACATCATGGTGTCATTTGTTGATCCGTGAACACCAGCTGATTCCTGAGTGCTTGTGTGATTACTCTTTAAATGAACTGTTGATGTTACTGTTGGGCAGATAATTACAGTCTTCCAGTTGAAAAATTGACTTGTGTTTTAACAGAAAGCTTGATGAAATTATTTCTTACTTGATTTTATAGAATAATGAAATAGTTTTGAAAGAGTTATGACCTGAAATAGCTTTTATACTTTATATTTTAAAGCTTTGTAAAAAAATGCTTTAAGTTATTTGTTGCCTTTGGAAAATAAATGTTGGAAAGGAAAATCAGTACTGTTACCCTGAAGTGTACCAGCTTCACTGCTGTATGATTTCTGTTCTTCTGTTGAAAAAACTATAAATGGGGGATAATCATTCTTGCTGCGGAATCTTAGAAATTAAAAGGAATACTATTTTAAAGTACATTTGTACACCATAATCTATTTTAATATGTAGGAATGGGTTTTAACATCTGCAATCCTTAACATTTCACTCTCTATCGCCATCTCTGCTCGAAACAACATTGCAGGTACTTGCGGAGTTTTGTGACGTGTGACGAGTTGAAGTTCTGAACAGCCGCTGTAAGAACAGCACAACATGATTTACAATCCAGAGCTGATTCCCGACAGCTCAGGTTATACATCATTATTATAAGCTTAAAGGTAAGTGTGACAGGTGCTTAAATATTAGTAAATGGTTAAGAGGCAGCAACCTGTTAAAATACTTTTAGATGAACTAGTTGGTACCAGAGTGTGTCCTGGACAGATGTACCAGTGTAAGCCTCCACCATGTAAACCCGGTCCTCTGCCTCACCTCTGATGTGCTGTTGCAAGCAAACCTGCTGCTGGGACGAGCTGATTAGTTAAGCTGCTCCTATAGACTTGTGCTCTGATGATAATTGATTAAAGAATTGATAGTTGCTGTATCACATAAAAGGAAATTATATGAAACTATCTAAATAGTTTTTCTGCAGAATTCATGTCTAGATTTTATAAATACAAAATATGTAACGTTTCCAAGAGTTAAAAGACAAACAAACAGCAGAACAGAGAAAAAACTGAAGTTCAGAAACATGCTGGACTTGCCATAACACACACACTCACACAAACATACATACATATGAATGTTGGTTTGACTTTACAGTATTAGTGGGTAATTCAATAGACTTCTATAGATTTTATATCAGACTAATGATATTTTCTATCCCCCAACCCTAACACTCACAAAACATGACTGACATTAGATTTAAAAACAATGGATTTGGATGATTTATGAGCCTTTTTCTTTAGTGAGGAGCAGTAAAATGTCTCTTATGATGTTTCACTGTGTTAGTGAGAACATTTGACTCACAAACATAGATAAACTTGTAAACACATGCACACACACACACATACAATGAACGACTAGCTCATATTTCACCCCCAAATCTGCAGTAAGAAATGTTGTACGTGGATAATGCATTTGTTTTAAGACCATCAAAACATTTTCCCACTTTACTGCACTGAACAAACATTCACTCCCACACATGACCTGAAACACTACAAAGAGAGAAAATAAGCCTTCTAACATATTAGTCCTATTCCCATTATGTGTGTGTGTGTGATTCTGAGGACATATACACTTTTTCTGCCTGTACAAAAACATACAATATATGGTGTTGTAGATGATTGCCTGGGCGTTGCTGTGCCAGTACCACTAAGGTGATCTGTGGGAATGTTTTAACCAACCTGAATGTATGATGTTCTGCACGAGACAAACACTAAAATTAGAACTACAGGTATCGGCTGTTTCCCAGTGTTTGGTTCTGTGTTTGCTTTATTAAATGACTTTATTTTTATCAGGGACAGACAGGAAGTGTAGGGCTTTTAGCAATGTGAAGGACTTTTACACATTTACCAGAGCAGAATTTATTTCTATGTCTGACTGTCAGCACCAGTGGCGTGCACGGCTCAAACTCCTGCCCCTTTTGTGTGAGTGTAAATATGCTCCTCTCTGGTCACAGTACATAATATTCAGTTTGTTTTTATCCAAGGCTTTTTTTAATGACAGAAGCACATAGTTAAGCTTGTCCTTGAGGAAATACATCTTTAGTGAAATGAAATCTAAGTCATTGTCAAACTCTCTAACATGTAAGAAATTTATATATTTGATTTCATGACATCAAGCACTTTCATCCATATAAACAAACATAAAATGTAAACATGAACAAAACTGAACATGATGAGCTTCTTGATTCTCACTGTTTAAAGTAAATCATATTCAGTAATATTATCATCGGCCCCCATTTTGATTGTCTGATGTGCTGCACATTCTATTTGTATCAACATATTTTATAGAATGCCAAGAAAGTAAAAAGGAAAAACAGTGAGGAAGTCATTAAAAATGTAAAACACACCAGACAGAGGAGTACTGCTTTAAAAACAGATGATTTGAACAATTTAAATTTGAATATGGATTGAAAGCCTCCAAATACACACAAGCAGTCATAAGTTAAACACACTTATTATTTATCATTACTGTTAACAGCTTTTTAAAACAACCATCAAAACTTCAAAAGTGTTACACTGAAGTTTGATCTGATTCTGATCATCCAGATGATTTTCTAAGGTTTTAAAGGAGATCTCATGTGTGCTGGATATTTTTTGGCTGCTTTTCTTTAAGTCTTCCATTAAAAAGAAAGTATATTTGATTTAAGTTTGTTTTGAGCAAACAATTTTTTAGAATTCCAAATGTTTGCCTAGTGGTGTTACTATGCTGTTACCTGCTGCCTGAACTGTAAATCAGGACATTAAAAAACTCCCATAATCCCGCTTGTTTTGTGTTTCATGCAGATCTGTCAGAGAATCAAACAGAACTGAAGCTGAACAGAACTGTGGAGTGTCAGGATGCAGGATGAGTCTCTTAGTATCATTTATTTCTCTCTCTTATATGCTTTGTGTGTACATTTAACACAAGCAGGATGAATTTCAGTTTGAGTTTCACATAAATTGAGATTGCAACTAATGTGAGATTTTGCATAAAATGGTTTACATACAAATTTCGCATGACTATTGTGTGTATGCTTCATGAAACAGATTTCACAAACAAAAAATGTTTGTTAAACACAAAATGTTTTTATTTCCTGTTTTTACATTTTTCATTTATAATGATAATTTGTTTTTACAATATAAGTTTCACAATTTTAATGTCAGGCAATATATAACAGCATATTCAGAATATTTATTGATACATCTAGTTTCTGAGCAGTGTTTTTACAGGGAGTAATGAAAGAAAATTACACACTATGATAGACTGATGAGAAAAACAACATGAGTTTGCGAGTTATTAAAGTCATCCTGCATGGAGTCCGGCAAGTGTGTTGAGTTATTGGTTTGGAGATACACAAAGACAACAGCTAAACAGTTTGTGTGTGTGTGTGTGTGTCAGGCTCTGTTAGAGGTGTGTGTGTGTGTCAGGCTCTGTTAGAGGTGTGTGTGTGTGTGTCAGGCTCTGTTAGAGGTGTGTGTGTGTGTGTGTATCAGGCTCTGTTAGAGGTGTGTGTGTGTGTGTCAGGCTCTGTTAGAGGTGTGTGTGTGTGTGTGTCAGGCTCTGTTAGAGGTGTGTGTGTGTGTGTATCAGGCTCTGTTAGAGGTGTGTGTGTGCGTGTCAGGCTCTGTTAGAGGTGTGTGTGTGTGTGTGTGTGTGTATCAGGCTCTGTTAGAGGTGTGTGTGTGTGTCAGGCTCTGTTAGAGGTGTGTGTGTGTGTGTGTGTGTGTGTGTGTGTTTTATCAGGCTCTGTTAGAGGTGTGTGTGTGTGTCAGGCTCTGTTAGAGGTGTGTGTGTGTGTGTGTGTGTGTGTGTGTGTCAGGCTCTGTTAGAGGTGTGTGTGTGTGTGTGTGTGTGTGTGTGTATCAGGCTCTGTTAGAGGTGTGTGTGTGTGTGTCAGGCTCTGTTAGAGGTGTGTGTGTGTGTCAGGGTCTGTTAGAGGTGTGTGTGTATCAGGCTCTGTTAGAGGTGTGTGTGTGTGTGTCAGGCTCTGTTAGAGGTGTGTGTGTGTGTGTGTCAGGCTCTGTTAGAGGTGTGTGTGTGTGTGTGTGTCAGGCTCTGTTAGAGGTGTGTGTGTGTGTGTATCAGGCTCTGTTAGAAGTGTGTGTGTGTGTCGTGTCAGGCTCTGTTAGAGGTGTGTGTGTGTGTGTGTGTGTCAGGCTCTGTTAGAGGTGTGTGTGTGTGTGTGTGTGTCAGGCTCTGTTAGAGGTGTGTGTGTGTGTGTATCAGGCTCTGTTAGAGGTGTGTGTGTGTGTGCGTGTCAGGCTCTGTTAGAGGTGTGTGTGTGTGTGTGTGTGTCAGGCTCTGTTAGAGGTGTGTGTGTGTGTGTCAGGCTCTGTTAGAGGTGTGTGTGTGTGTGTGTGTATCAGGCTCTGTTAGAGGTGTGTGTGTGTGTGTGTGTGTGTATCAGGCTCTGTTAGAGGTGTGTGTGTGTGTGTGAGTGTCAGGCTCTGTTAGAGGTGTGTGTGTGTGTGTATCAGGCTCTGTTAGAGGTGTGTGTGTGTATCAGGCTCTGTTAGAGGTGTGTGTGTGTGTGTGTGTCAGGCTCTGTTAGAGGTGTGTGTGTGTGTGTGTGTCAGGCTCTGTTAGAGGTGTGTGTGTGCGTGTCAGGCTCTGTTAGAGGTGTGTGTGTGTGTGTGTGTGTGTGTGTATCAGGCTCTGTTAGAGGTGTGTGTGTGTGTGTGTGTCAGGCTCTGTTAGAGGTGTGTGTGTGTGTGTGTGTGTGTGTATCAGGCTCTGTTAGAGGTGTGTGTGTGTGTGTGTCAGGCTCTGTTAGAGGTGTGTGTGTGTGTATCAGGCTCTGTTAGAGGTGTGTGTGTGTGTGTGTGTCAGGCTCTGTTAGAGGTGTGTGTGTGTGTGTCAGGCTCTGTTAGAGGTGTGTGTTTGTGTGTCAGGCTCTGTTAGAGGTGTGTGTGTTTGTGTGTGTCAGGGTCTGTTAGAAGTGTGTGTGTGTGTGTATCAGGCTCTGTTAGAGGTGTGTGTGTGTGTGTGTGTCAGGCTCTGTTAGCAGTGTGTGTGTGTGTGTGTGTGTCAAGCTCTGTTAGCAGTGTGTATGTGTGTCAGGCTCTGTTAGAGGTGTGTGTGTGTGTGTATCAGGCTCTGTTAGAGGTGTGTGTGTGTGTATCAGGCTCTGTTAGAGGTGTGTGTTTGTGTGTCAGGCTCTGTTAGAGGTGTGTGTGTTTGTGTGTGTCAGGGTCTGTTAGAGGTGTGTGTGTGTGTGTATCAGGCTCTGTTAGAGGTGTGTGTGTGTGTGTGTGTATCAGGCTCTGTTAGAGGTGTGTGTGTCAGGCTCTGTTAGAGGTGTGTGTGTGTGTGTGTGTCAGGCTCTGTTAGCAGTGTGTGTGTGTGTGTGTGTGTCAAGCTCTGTTAGCAGTGTGTATGTGTGTCAGGCTCTGTTAGAGGTGTGTGTGTGTGTGTGTGTGTCAAGCTCTGTTAGCAGTGTGTGTGTGTGTGTGTGTCAGGCTCTGTTAGAGGTGTGTGTGTGTGTCTGTGTGTATCAGGCTCTGTTAGAGGTGTGCGTGTGTGTCAGGCTCTGTTAGCAGTGTGTGTGTGTGTGTGTGTGTGTGTGTGTGTGTGTGTGTGTGTGTGTGTGTCAGGCTCTGTTAGAGGTGTGTGTGTGTGTGTGTGTATCAGGCTCTGTTAGAGGTGTGTGTGTGTGTGTGTGTGTGTGTGTGTGTGTGCTTGTCCTGTGTGGGTCAATGATACTGTCAAAAGCAGAAGAGTATTTTTGAAGCTGTACTCTAGAAACACTGGTGACACTTTACAGGTTAACAGGTTTTTTAACATTAGTTAATGCAATAGTTGAACTAACAATGATTTGGCAGATGTTTATTTTTACATACTAACATTCTGACATACTAACATTAATGTTAGTTAATGAATTATGATCTAAGAGTGAACAAACGGTACAGTTAAGAAGTGCTTATTGCTAGCGTATCATACCTAATGCATTAACTAATGTTACTAATGTTAGAACTTTAGTATGTTGGCTTGACAAAACCAACACACTGATCTACTGTTTATTATTAATCTTTTGCTTCTTCTGAGACTCCAGTTTTATGACTGTAACTCCTCTTAGAGCTTTTGAGCTACATGTACAAAATTTTTCACAGTCCTTCAAGGTGTTCCCACTTGGGTTGCTATATCTTTTCTAATGAATCAGACTTTCGGAATTTAAACAGCGGGCTTGCGAACAGGTCCAATTTCCCATTTACATTCGTTAAAGGAATGTTAAAATGAGCCAACGCTTCAGCAACATAACTCTAACATAACATGCTTTAACATGTTAGCATCACACTAAAATGTGCTAGCATCATGCTATCTATTTCTATTTTTAGATCTGTCTGTCTGTCTGTCTTTAAAACTTTAAAGCTTTAAAAACTACTAGTTCCAAATATTTTATATACTATTTAAAACTTTTAGATTAGGCTTTTTCAAGCCAGCATAATGTTTGTTCACAAACTTTACTACTCTAGTTGTAAAGTGTTACCATAATACTGTAACATCAATGACATCATCATGTTACAGTGTTCTGTATGGAGTGTACTTATGACATCACACAGTCTGTTTCCATGGTGATGTGTAGATCCAAATCTGATGAATTCTGTAAACCATGTATAAAAAATAAAAAAATGTTGTGTACAAACACCTGTGCAGCATCATGCCAATGTGCATCACTGCAGCGTTTCCAATTATTACAGAACTTGAAAAGAATGTGCAATAATAAGATTTTCCATATCTCAAAAATATACAAAATCTATTCTGTGACGTAGAGCATTCAGGCAGCACATGTAGAGACCACTCTGGTAAACGTACGGAGGGCAGCATAAGTTTAGCACACAGCTAATGTAGTTATTAGTTAGTGCTTTGTGTAAACATTGAACTGATTCCAACGTCAGGCCGGGATGGACTAGTGATGTTTATTTGAAAATTTTGCTGTATGTTTTTTTCACATACTCTTCTAACACACCCCCTCCAGTTTTGAACGCACAACACTGTGGTAGTAACCAAATAAAAACACAACACATTCATTACTCAGGGGAAAATCATGGATCGTGGAAACACACACAGACAGGCCTCCCACACATAACAGATAGCAGGCTAGTGGTTTGCTAATAAGCACTACACTAATGACCATCTCGCTACACAAGTCTACTCTAACCTGCTCACATGGCATGTGACATCCATTCAACGCAGTCTTCCTAAAGACCTAAATGTAAAATCATGTGATAAAAATTGTAGATTCTACCAAAGCTAAGAAAAATGAAAACATGGAGAGAGATATGCAGCTGAAGTTCTTGTCATATATTAGCTGTGCTAATGGGCGCTAGAGTACAGATGAGTAAAAAAAAATGATAAAAAATAAGAAGATAAACATGTCTGTTTATTAATCTACATTAGTAAACATTGGCTTGGCAAATTTTCTTTTTCTCTTCTATCACAGATTGGTTATTATTTACAAGTATGAACATACACTCACGGGCCAGAAGCTATATTGCTGTGTACACATTTAGAGTAAAACCTGTTTCAATGAAAATCAATTATCACTCATTAACAATTTGGCAAATGAATGTGAACTGATATGGTGCAGCTTGAAGCTGATTGGCTAACACATCAGTTGTTCGAGCATGCGCAGAACGAGCGTGCGCAGAACGGCAGCCAATCATTTCATTCAAACAGCTAGTGTGTGTGTGTGTGTGTGTGTGTTAAAGTCACACCGTTACAAGTGTTTTTACAAACATTTTCATATAAAGGCAAATAAAAACCACAAATATGATAATAAATAAACAAATAAATAAATTAATAAAAGCATAAATATACCTTCATAAACAAATGAATGAATAAATAAAATCAGAATGTCAATATCCCAGTGTGACAGATCTGAAGATCCTAATCATGACTGAGGGAAAATACAGTGAAGTCACTGAACCTTATTACAGACTATACAGATGAATCTCAGGAAAACATTTCACCCCAAAATCAACAGAAGTAAAGAAATTATATCTCCTTTGAATGAAACCTGTTTTCAGGGCTGCCAGGATTTTTGGTGTTGTGAGATCATGACAGTTAAGAGCATAAACTTATTGTTATGTATCCAGATAATAAAATGATTTTATTATTATATTTAAACAGTGTAAAAAAATGTTTGACAACAAATAGTGCTGTATAAGTACTTTTTATTGAACTAACATTGCTTTTGCATTATAGTAATGAGGAAAGTGTTTTTAGTAATAATGCAGAAATGTCGTATTGGTCCTAAATATAAGTTGTATTTTAATATAATTTCTTTCTTGTGATTTGAGGGTAAAATATGACCAGATATGTTCTTAAGATTTGTTAATAAGCTTAATTCTGCTGTTCCTCTAAACTGACTGATTGTTCATGAATAATTGTGATGATGTCAGAAATGTTCAGGAACAGAGACTCAATTAAATTGCTCTCCAGATTTCACTTTGGGACGATATCAGAAAGTATGACAACAGTTTACTGAAACACACAGATACAAAGACACACAAACACACACACACACAGAAATCATTGTGGTGACAGGCCAAATCACAGAACACTTGATATGAATTACACCTCCTAAAACTCCCTTCAGAAGGTGCTTGAGTGTTTATGTTCCTGTGTGTGTGTGTGGGTGGGTGTGTGTGTTGATGTAGTTTCTCTACATTTTGTTGATGCGCAGCTTGAAGGAGACGCGTCCAGCAAACTTATCTCTCTCACTGAACTGTGTGATGGTGTTGGAGTTGATTTTACACTCCACGTTGACATCTGTGTTCAGAGAGATGTTCAGAAACTTCACTGCCACCAGAGGCTGTGAATAATTCACCTGCACACACACACACACATTTGAAATCACATTCGCAGTGTATACAGTGTGTTTGCGTGTGTGTGTGTGAGTGTGTCTTGCCTGTGCTCTCTTGCCATAGTATGGGTAGTACATCAGGTTGAAGGTTCCATTTGGAGGAAAGTACGCAATTTCTCCAATATTTTCTTTGTCTTCCTTCTGCAGAGAATGACAGAAGTGTTTCAGTGGAACAGACAGCACATAGTAATGGGGTCAGGGGTTAATGTTGGAGGTTAATGGACCACAGAAGGAATTGAAAAGCACCATGGTACACATCTACATGTCTACTAACTCTAGGGTGGGTATTGCACCCAGGTTTAGGTGTGTAATGCACTAGTTTAAGGTGTGTTGTGCAGATGTTGCACACAGAAGTGCATAGCAAGTAACAGACTGACAAGAATGTTGGGCATCTTGTATCTCTAAATATGTTTCTCTTAATTTGGATAATTGTTTGCTGTTTAGTGTACTAGTTTAGAAGGTGTAGCGCAGTAAGGTTGGGTTTAACTATGAAAGAGACTCATCTACAGCTGTCTTTGTCTTACCCACTCATCACCCTCCTTATATTTCTGAGTGTGGAGAAAACAGTGATGTCAATGAGTTTTATGAAGGTTTCTGACAGATAACTGACGTTTAATGAATGTTTCCCTTACCTTCGCTCCACAGGTGACATACGGAGACTGACCCTCCTTACCGGGCAGCATTCCGATCACCTGCACAAGAGTTTGAGTCCTGATCAAATGATTTTACACACTGATTTTCATTTTCTGTGGATATGCAATTTATATTATTAAAGTCATAATGACAACTGATTTGTCTGGTTGATCTATCTGTGGGCATCCAACTAAATTAATTAAAATTCATTATGACTTTTATGTTTATAAATAGTGTCTGTATCACATTCATCATCTTTTCAAGCTGGAGAGTCACAAAAGTAGAACAAGGAATTGTGGGTCACATTAGCAAGAACAAGAACCCCCCATATGTTCCACATAAAGGCTGCGTCTGAAAGCTCAGGCAGCTGATTTGTTGTCTTGCTGCCCTACCAGGGAATGACTTAACAGTCAGTGTTTGTGCATGAAGGCACCTCCGGAAACAGTTATGGACAGGCTTTATAGGCAGCGCAACAAAATTATATTTTAAATATAAACAGAGAGTGCTATGGCAATAATCAATCAAATATTTTAAAAACTGCTACAGTAATTTCTCAGTACAAATAAAATCAAATGTTATTGAAAGTGTAAATTAAACTTAAACTGAATTCAATTTTTCAATTCAATTGTATTTCTATAGCGCTTTTTATAATGTTGCATTGTTTCAATAGATTTACATATAAAGAATTTAAACAGAAGCTGTCATTTGATTGCTCTCTTGGGCACTATTGTAATTTTCTTTTGCATTTTGTACAATACTGCTCCGGAGACATATTCCGTATAGAACAGTACAGGAACAGGATAATAGCATCAGGAACTGACATACTGATGCTTTTATTAGTTATCTACACTGTGATTTGCCAGTTACCCTGTTGAGTTTGATAAGGACGCAGGGTTTGCCCTCGTGGTAGCCATATGTGCGTTCGGTGAGTCCGGAGCAATCCTCAAGCAGGGTGCGGTTAAACTGACAGGAGCGTTTTGGGTTGTTGCGAACTTCTCCACTGTCCTCCTGGATGAAGTATTGATCAGGGATGCAGGCGTCATTATTCATCACCTGCTGAGAGTTATTGTACGCTACACAACCAAACAGAACAGAGGCATGAAACCCGTCAGTCTTTACAAGTCTGTGAAGATTTTATGATGCGATGTGACAGTTCGGGGTATAAATCTGTTTTGATTCTCATTGTTGCAGTGCTGTAAATTCTGATTTACATCATTCTGATCAAATATTTACACTGTATGTTTATACATCATGAGACACTTTGTGCGCTTCAGCTGTAAGGAAACATGTGGAGTTTGTGCTATGTAATGTCTCTCTGTACTCACGTGTGAGGAAGTTGTCCAGAGCTTGAACATACGAGTCCCAGCTCTCTGTCTTCTCCACATTATAAACGATTTCTAGAGACTCTGCTTTAGGCCTGATCATCAAACCTACACACACACATGAGGTCTCTGTTTATGGTGTCTATGTTGGTGTGTGTGCATGTGTGTATAATTTATACAGTGTCTATGGTGTGTGTGTGTACAGTGTGTATGCTGTGTTTACCTGGTGTGGCCAGACGGTCCTGCCAGGTGGGCTGATATTCATCAAGTGTCAGAAGCATCACATACATGGTGAGACAAAACATGCCAGCCAGACACGTGTAGAAGATCAGATAAAACAACAGAATCAGACCTGCATCACACACACACACACACACACACACAACATACATAAATTTACACTTATTGCAGGTTGGTTTTTAAATACACATCTCTCAGTTCTTCTCAACTTGTTCAGTTTGGCCTCATGTTCCAATCAAAACAAATATTATATCATATATATATATATATTGTATATTATATTATATACACACACACACATTGTTCGTCTGAAATAGTAATACCACTGCAGCGTTTTGTTAATACTGTTAATATCTAGTGTTTGACTGCATTTATTAACAAGACGGTGAACTGGGAAGTACAACACCCACCTTCAGATAAAAAGAGCCAATCATCAGTTGCTAAACACTAACACTTATTTGGGGGAAGTGCTCTGTACAGACGGTTGTGATGTACTTGACAGCTTTTGCGCATGTGAAGCAGCTGAAGTGATCTGGACGTTTTTTGTGTGTAATTTGAGTTTAAGAAACATAATTTATGGTACAGTTGATGTCAGGTTTAATAGTTGGTCAGAAATAAATTGTTTTATTGTGACAATGCCCTGTGATTTTTGAGATATCTGTCTTCCTCTATTCTAGCAGACAGGTCTCATATGACTGAAATAGCTGCCCAGATATATTGCAAATATGGCTGCAGATTGAAGAGACTGTGTGTGTATGTGTGTGGGTTTACTTAACCATATATTTTGGGGACAAATTTGTACCCAAATGTAAGCAAACACTGACAAACCTGAGCAAGACCTTTTTTGGGGGATGTTCTAATTTGTATAAACACTATACAAATATAGTAAATAAGGTTTTTTGAAATTGTACAAAAGCAGAATGTTTTCTGTCAGGGTTTGTGTGTGAGGGTTAAGTTATAGTGTTTGTAACTAGCTCTGTATAAAAACAATAGGTCTATGGAATGTCCCCACTAAGATATATATGTAAACATGTGTGGGTGTGTTCTTATGATGTCATCAATATATATGAGCCAGTTTCCCCTCCCCTTTGTATCTTACTGATTGTTTCTGTTGTGTTCATCACTGACCAAATGTCAGAACAGATGAGTGAGAAAATCCTCTTACATTTAAACCACACCTCACTCTATATCTCTATCTCTCCAGCCTTCCTCTTCTTTTTGTGCTCTCTCTCTTTATCTCTGTCTTTTTTATCTCTTTGTCTTTGTTTTATATGTTGACCCCCCTTTCTCTTTATGGTGGAATGGGGGATGGGGGTCAGATTAGCCTCCCCTTTACTCATTTGCTACTGATGTTGTCTCTGCACTCAACCAATCAGATGCTGTAACACATATGAATTCTGGCTAGTGAACTGATCTGACATAAATCAATTTTTTGGTTCATTTACATAGATTTTGATTTGACTATTTTAATATGGATTGTAATACACAGCAGACTATTCTATTCTACATTTCTTTACAGTCATATGGAATTGTAAGTTGATTTGATGGATAATTTGGATGTTTGGTTGAGATATATTATGGCAAAAAAATCAGTCAGGAGCACATATTATTGTATTGATATCAATGTAATGTTCCACTTTAACATGCAGTGTAAAGACCTCACACATAAATTAAAGTTAAAGATTTACATTTATGATAGTGTTCAGTGATCAATTTAGTTCTCACACTTGGTGCCTTTTTCTCTTTATCCTCTAACTGTGTCCAAACCATTTTAGCTTGTGGGAGTCACATCTTTTATTTGGAATATCAAATATGTCTCTTTCTCTCTCACACACACACTGATGCAGAACTGTTTTAAAAGTGAGTGACTCAGTTCAGTTAAAAGTCATTGTTAATGAATTATTCCCAGAAACAAAGACACACAAACATTAATTAATTATTAATGCTTTGTTTTTTCAATGAAATTTTATGTTTCCCTTTAAATTTGATATATAGTTTCAATGTGTGTGCGCGCTTTATATTGTTACATAACTGTTGACGGATGATGGTGATGATGCTGCTCCGGATATGAACGAAATCACGTCATGTGACGTCACCGCGCTCGAGCGGAGGACACTCACCGAATAACCTTGCGCGCGCCGTGCGCTCGATCTGCAATCGATCACCGATTTTTGAGTGTGTGATCAAATGAATGCGCCTCTTGGAACAAAATGAGAAAGATTTACACACAGACGGGCGCTTCCTCACGTTAACAGATAATCTCATTCATCACTTTGCACCCGTTCACCTTTAACGCACACGCGGGAGCGCGCATACCTACACGGGAGCGTGCAACAGCAGCAGCATCTTCAGATTGTCGTTTAACGCGTTGCGGTCTGCTGCATTCACACACACAGGCGCATTGCGCAGCGCCTTCACTAAACGCGCTTGAAATGAAAAAGCTATGAGGCGCGCCCGTCACATTCAGCCGCTTTAATAACATACACGAATGATGCTGCGGTGCACCGCAGCGCCACTCACCCCAGCTGCTCGCCGTTCTGCCGAGCAGCTCGTGCGTCCGCGGGTTCCAGAAGAATTCCTTCCATTCGCCAGATTCCTTCTTGTCGTCTTCCTTAGCCATGACTCCTCCGGTAGATTCTCAGCCGCGCGCTGCCTTTATAACGGGAGACCGGTTGGAATAAACGCGAGCTGATGGATGAGAATGCAGGTCTCTTTTTCTCGCTCTTCTCTTTTTCTTTTCTCGCTCTTCTCTTTTTCTTTTTCTCGCTCTTCCCGTTTGCGAACCGAGCGGAGTGCCGCAGCGCGCGCACTAATCCAGAGATACTGCGGTAAAAACGCGCTGAGCGCACGCGCACCCGGTAATACCCCCCCACCCCCAACCCATCTACTGCGGAACAGACGCTTCGCAATCCTCCTCCCTCCCGCACCAAACACACACACACCCATCAGCAGTTCTGCAGCCAATAGCATCTCTCTCCTCTTGTCAGGCCACGCCCCCAATTGGTCCAGAGTCTCTGCATCCGCCCGTCTGTCTGTCAGAGACAAGTGATGTTGAATCTGTCTACTTCATTTATTCATGTTAATTCATCTTGATCTAGCCAACTGTAGAGTGGCAGACAATTAAAAACCAACAACCAAAGCAATATTAAATACACTCTAATAAAGTAAAGGTCTTTCACAGCAATGCAAAGAATTAGTTTTGGTTCCCAGAATAACCATTCGGTCAAAGGTTCTAAAAAGAGCCATTTCTTCCTTACCTTTTTAAAGTCTAAAGAACCTTTTTCCACTACAGAAAACCTTGTGTGAAACGGAAGGGTTCTGTGTCTGTTAAAGGTTCTTTATGGAACCATACCGTTAAAATTGTTCTTCTATGACTTCTGTGAAGCACCTTTATTTTAAGAGTGTAGGACATGACTTAGGGCCATTAGGTGCTGATTATGGTTCTGTTTTTAAGTTCTTTGGGCCAGTGGGGTTCTCTGTGTGTTTGTAGAATCAGATATAAATTCTCATTGTAAAACATACTGTAAGTACAGACACACTGTGTTCAAACTGCACAGTGTAAAGACACAAGATTCGTCTTTTTTATTTAAAGTTTGCAGTGTGTTATGTTTTTATTATATTTGTTACTACTTGGTCAGATCAGATCTTTATTGAAAGCGTAGTTATATGCTTATATATTTTGGTTCTTTGGAGTAATTGATTGTGATTGGTCAGTTGTTGAATTCTGCTGTAAATATATTTTGTTGAACGTTAAACTGTGTAACTGGCTGTTGAAATAAAAGGTCTGTCTGGCTGCATTTTGTACTCTTGTGCCTCAGTGATTGGTGGATTCTGAGAGCGCTGTATGCTGGTTGGCTGTATCTGGACAGGAACAGCCCTCCTGTAGAGGTCAGAGGTCACAGTGGGTCGAAAGATGGCGTGTGTGGACGTATTTCTGTGATTATTTCCCCATCACAGTGAGTGTTTGAGTGTTTGTCTGTAGAATCGTATGCATTAACAATGTTTAATTTACAGTGATTGATGGTTTTGTGTCTCTGTCTCTGTGTGGATTTGGACCCTTGTCAGAACTATCTGTTTGGGTTTCACCTATACGGTGTGCTGGTTGCAGGTGGATTTGGGAACTTCTGTGTGGAAGCATCTGGATTCTCACAAATGTTTCCTGGACTCACACCATACCTGCTGATGCTCCCCTTCCGGTTCAGAGTTCCTTTCTTTAGAGATTACATCATATGTGGAGATGTGTGTTAGAGAAACAGGCCACATATACACATATATGTAGAGAGACAGATGGACAATACTAGGAAAAACACACACATATACTATCACACAAACTCTGACAGACAAAAAAAAACACATACTATCACACAAACACACACACACATACTGTTACATAAACTCTGCCACACAAACACACACTTTGTCACACATAAAGTGTTATTTCTGTGTTTTTTATTAAAAGCTTGTAAATATTCAGTGTGTGTTTCTGTGTGCTCAGGGTCTGACGCAGCTGTTTGAGGACAATAAGAAAAACTACGGCATCCTAGAGGAGAAACATCTCAACTTCATATGAACTCTTACCTGTGTGTGTGTGTTACTTTATGCTTGGTACAGTAAATATGTAACATAGGAACTCAAAGTGTTTAATGAATGTTTCATTGATGATTTCTCTCTAGTGGCCTCACAGCTGAGGATTTGACATTACGCTATTGAAGTGCAAAACTCTAAACTTAATTCACAGCTTGTGTCTGGACCAATCAGGAGCTTTTATTTGCATAAAATTGTTTTTGTGTAATATTTGCTTTCCAGTTAGTGTCGTTACTTACGCCAGAACTACATTAGCTATGATATGTTTTTATTTTACAACGCAACAGCACTGAAACGTTATGTTTCACAGCGGTCGGCAGGTGGCGCTCTGTAACCTGTAATTCTCCAAACGGCTTTCCTAAACTACTCTGAATGTTTCACTTTTGCTCTCTGATTCAGAAGTATTTTTCTGTGCCTTGACAACCTGCAGGAATGTTTTAAGGTTAATTTTACAATGTGATGGTCTGATGTTAAATCAGTTTAGTTGAAGTGGAGTATCACATTTCTGCTCAGAAACATTCCTGGAACATTCAGTCACGCATCCTCATTAATATTCATGAGTTTCTCCTTGACCATAGTAGGATTCTGGCGCAGCGCGGAGGCGGAACTTCCGGGTGATGGACAGTTGTCAGCGGTGTTGTTGGAGAAATAATCTTTAAATCTAAGTTCACTAATCTTACTTTAAAGACAGTCCCGTCAGAAGCAGCTCAAGGGAAGCGAAATTGCGCCGTTTTATCGATGAGCTCGACTGTGCTTGCGGAAATTTGCGGAGTCTTTCAGGAAGAGTTTGTGATTTGCACATTATTGGGGTGGTGAGAGTTGCGCTCACTGGATCGGATGGAAACTGCGCCCGATTTATCTGAATAAACAAATTGCTCGGGTGTGGACGATCAATATAAATCAAACTTCTGGATTTTTTGCCTCCCGTTTTATTCATTGTTTAGGAATATTCTCGCCTCCTGCGCTGGTTTTGTAGATGTGGACGCAATATAAACTGTTTTTGTGTGTTAAAATTCACAAAATCTGTAACTAATTCAACTTCACTTTTTACTGGATTGCAGATCTTGTCGGATTCAGTTTCGGACCTGTTTCACATTTCCATTGGACTCAAATCCCGTCCAGATTGATAAATGTGTTGTGCGCACGTCACTTTTTAGTGGGCTGTGATTCGTGTGATGTGTGGGCCTGATGCGGGCGTTAGTTTGCTTTTGGTAAATGTCAGGTTTAGGGCTGCAGCAGTGTTGCGCAATGCGCGCACACATGCGGGTATTTGCTTAAGGCGATAGAGAGGCGCACGTTCGCGGTGACGTCATCGCAGCGTGAGCTCGTGATGGTGAACTGGACACGACGTCACGCGGTTCGGGTGGGTTTCTGCTCGGACCCGGTGAAATCCAGTCTGACATAAACGATGTTCTGTGTTTCAAACATTTTAATTCGAGTTAACATGCAGCAGGATTGTAACTTCAGCCACTTCAAGTGTTTTCGTCCAAGTTCTTTTAAACGTGCCCAGAGTCTTCAGACTTGAGTTTATATGTGAAGAATGGGCTATAGGTTTTGTATTTCATGTAGTTTTAATCTAAGATTAAAGCCAGATCCGCTTTTTTTTATTCAATCGGGGCTGTAACATTTAGAGTTTGTTTTACTCATTAAACTCCAGGGACTTTGGACAAATGGCAGGTTTTTATCTTGATCCAGTTTTTATTTGTATCAAATGTAAATTCAGAAGTGTAAATACTGTTTATAGTGATTAGTTTTTATTCTTAAATTTGCTGACAGTCTCTGAATTATTTGATGTCACATTTACTCCGTTGGATTCAGTTTAATGCCAGAGTAAAATTTTAAACCTGTTTTAATTTGAATTAAGCATGCAGCCAGAACTGTAACTACAGACATCTTGATTGGGATTCTCTTTTAGTCTTGACATCATACCAGTTTTCACGATGATGTTCTGAGACTTTCTTTGCTGCATTCACAGACAGAAGCAGAACTTTAACATAAACAGAAGTCATAAACAGAGTTCATAGCTGCCAAACTTGTCCTGCACACCCACAATAATGCCACAACACGTTTAGGCCTTCGGCTGTAGGATGAAAACCGTTTTAACATCTCTCACGAGGCCTACAGCTCTTATACAATCAGATTTGTGTGTATTAAGATGGCGATCGATCACAAAGTCTCCTGAGGGGAGAACACAAACCGTAAGAGTTGAGCAGCTTTGCGCAACTGCTGGGCAAAAAACTGCTTTTGTTGCTGGTCTGACTGCAGCCAGAGGGGTAGAAATTTAGAGTCCTGGTGCAGTGGAATAAATATGATTGCTTTTATCTTCTTGGGTTTTCAAAGCTTTTATCACATAACTGTGAGTTCACTTAAAGAGAATATGATTAATCTGATTGGTCCAGATGAACCATAATGACTCTCTCTTTATCCCTCTGTGTCTTTCTGACTCAGAATTGAAATATGTTTCTGTAAGCATTTTTTTACTGTGTTTTCTCACCATTTTTTTTGCATTTTCCTTCTCTCTCTCTCCTGCCAGACTGAGGTAATAATGATTAAAGCTCTATCTTGGAGTGTCCAGGCATAACAGCACACCAATCAAAGTTCTTGAACAACTCGCACGTGCTCCACCCAGCATGAGTGGAGGAAAGAAACGGAGCGGTTTTCAAATAACCAGCGTGACGTCGGACTATAATCAAGATTCTGCTGAAAGTCTTTCTCCCAAAGGACCAGCAGAAACTCTGAGTCCTGGGACTCAAAGAGCTACACCCACTTCTAACACCCCAATCAGAAACCCCGGAAACCAGACCTCATCACCCACTCAAAAAGTAGCCAACGGCCCATCTTTGCGTTGTATCCCCACTCTCCAGACACAACAGAGCACCAGTCAACCAACCACACCCGTCACAGCTAGGAAGCAGAACTCGTTGGACGCAGGTGGGGCTTCGCGGTTTCGTGTGGTGCGTTTGGACCAGGGACTGGGTGAGCCGTACAAGCGTGGCCGTTGGACATGTGTGGATGTGATGGAGAGGGAGGTGGAGGAACGAGGGCTGCGGCGTGTGATTGACAGCATGAGACACGCCCATTCGCTGGAGTCCTTGGAGACAGTGGGGCTGGCTCAGGCTGAAGGAGCAGTGGGTGGAGCGGGGTTAAAGCCGTTAGGAGTTAGAGGGCTGTACACAGGTCACATGGTCCACTCACAGGGCACTACCCACTTGCTGGCTCAGTGCAGGACAGACTCTGCCCAGAGCGGCCCGCCTTCACCCGCACACACGTGCATACTGCAGGACGCTCAGCCACTTACAGTGTCACACGTGTCGAACACACCCCGTGTGCGCAACATCCCTGCCCCACTGCACCTTGACATTGATGCCACTGGCAAGGTGAGTGAACACACACACACAGATCATCCGTACACACTTATGTGTACATCACAAACACACACACAGATCACCTGTACACACTCATGTACATCACACACAGATCATCTGTATACATTCATGTGTACCTCACACACAAACACACAAAGATCATCTAGGTGTACAACCCACACACAAACACTAACACACAGATCATCTATACACACTCATGTGTACATCACACAAACAGATCATCTGTGCACACTAATGTGTACATCACACAAACAAATCATCTGTACACACTCATGTGTACATCACACACACACACACACACACAGATCATCAGTACACACTCGTGTACATCACACAAACAGATCATCTGTACACACTCATGTGTACATCACACATACAGGCTGATGTCTCAGATGATTGAGGGTTGTTTTTACCCTTAGCTTCGGATGACCCGCTCACAGCCAGCATCGCCTGGGCCCTACGTGGGTAGTGACAGGCCATTTCACCCGGGACTAACATCCATTCAGACATCCTCTGCCCTTGCGCTGGCACAATCTGTATTCAGCATGGGTCGAACATTCGTCCTGGAGGGAGACGATGGGTAAGAAAAGACGTTTGATGTGATCCGTGTAAATAAGTGGAGTGTGGTTGTGTGAGTTTACATAAACATATTTTGGGGACAAATTTGCTAATTAGAAAAATGCTTATTGTTGTGGTTCAATTTGAATGCGTGTCGTAACATGCAGCAGCTTTATAGTCAACAGATGTGTTGATTATAGTCAAAAGTATAAGGTGAAAAGAGCTTTACAAACTGTCTTCAGTTATTTATGGCTGTTATTGTTGGCCTGTGTTTAGGGGTGAGTTAAGTGCAGTTGTATTTTTAGAGTTCACTAGTAAAGAAGGTTCTTCTGTTGGTTTCTTCAGCTCCTGATGGTTGTTGTAACACTGTAGTGTTTATTGTCACAGGCCCAGAGGAAATACCTCCATCATACACACACAAGTCAAGTTCCTGAACACACAGGTCTAGCTCTGTTTTGTTTTGTGTTGTCATGTTCTGCAGTGTGTGTGTGTGTGTGTGTGTGTGTGTGTGTGTGTGTATTCTCACCAGCTGCTGGCGTAACTTTTGGTTCCTCTTACTGGTTATATACTGTCATGTTGCAGCAACAGTTAAACTGTCCACATGTTTACAACTGAAAAATAACATAATACAGTTTAATGGCCCAGACACTATTGCCCTCTTGAGTCCTGAGGATTGTTACTGCAGAACTCTTAGCAGAACTCTTAGCAGAGGACCCGCCCACAGACCTGCCCACAAAGTCTGTTTTCTACTCATCTGACTAAAAAACTTGTGTTCAGTCTAGTATGCATTCACACACACTCTCATACACTAAACACACACAGACACAGACATTCTATCTCTCATACATTACACACACACTCTACCACACACACTCTCTCTCTTATACATTACACACTTACACACACTCACACACACACACTCTCTCTTATACATTACACAAACACTCTCTCTCATAAACTACACACTCACACACAGACGCTCATACACACACTCTCATACACTACACACACACACTCATACACTACACACTCACACACACACACACTCTCTCTCATACACTATGCACACACACGCTCTCTCTCATACATTACACACTTACACACACTTGCACACACACTGTTTCTTATACATTACACAAACACACTCTCTGATAAACTACACACTCACACTCATACACTACACACTCACTCACACACACACACACACTCTCTCTCATACACTACGCACACACACTCTCTCTCTCATACATTACACACACACACACTCGCACACACACTCTCTCTTATACATTACACAAACACACTCTCATACACTGCACACACACACGCTCATACACACACACTACACACACTACACACACACTCTCTCTCATACACTACATACACACTCTCTCATACATTACACACACACACTCGCACACACACTCTCTCTTATACATTACACAAACACAGTCTCGTACACTGCACACACACACACACGCTCATATACACACACACACACACTCTCTCATACATTACACACACTCACTCACATACACACTCTTTCATACACTACACACACACACTCTCTCTCTCACACACACACACACACACACACTCTCTCTCATACACTACACACACACTCTCTCTCATACATTACACACACACACTCTCTCATACATTACACACACTCACTCACATACACACTCTTTCATACACTACACACACACACTCTCTCTCTCTCACACACACACACACACACTCTCTTTCTTACTATACCTCAATCCCAATTTATTATGACTTTGTCATAATAAATTATAATGTTCAAACATAGCGCTCTTGTCATGTTCTGTGTGTGTTCTGTGTGCATCTAGGTTCATTATTACTGGACTTAGTGTTCATACTTATACATTTATATATTTATATGTGTACTGACAAAACCTGAAAGCAACACATCATAAATCTTCTGTTGCTCAAGGGATTGTGGGTAATAACAGCCAAAATATCATGCATGGTGAGATAGAGAAATCACAGGGGGCGTGGCTAAGCAAAGTACCAATCATATGACAGGCTGGACCCCTCTGACAAACAGTTTTCAATCCACTGTGATTTGGGATGCACTCATTCTAACCTCAGATACAATTTCTCACAAGATTTGTGTGTTTGTGTAGCTGTCTGTGTGTGATATTACAGCTGATGGTGGGTGGAGTGAGGAATGCTGGGATATGTGTGCGCGGGCAGAGAATGTCAGCGTGGGATGTGGTTGGCTGGGATGAATGGTGGGTGAGAACAGAATCAAAGAGTTCAGTGTTTAAAACAGTGTTTGTGTATGTGTGTGTGTTAGTGCATTTACATATGTGTTTGTGTTTGAGAATATACACATGAGAGAGTCACACACACACAGGGTCCCCAGAGACACAAACACCAGAGATGTGTAACTCGTAGTCTTGTAAGAGGAACGCCGTCTCAGAGATTCTGGCAGCTCTAGTCAAACAGGTGGATTTTACCCCAGATTACCTCCATCCAGGAATATTGTTGGGATTGATGGATTACAGCATAGCGAGGTTCTGAGCAGGATGAGGTCTTCTGATGATATTGTGAAAGGTTTTGTGGGGTCTCACCGGGATTATAGACTCATGACCGGTCTTAGAGAAAACTAAATGTAGCAACACTACTAACCTAACCACACTTCAGTTCACATCTGTAACTTGATTTACAGATGGAATAATGGAACGCTCTCAAGTCTGATAATGCATATCAATCAAGAAGATCTTCTTACTTTCTTCTCTTCTCAGTCTGCTTTTATAGAGAATGATTTAGTGAATTGCTGTTTCTGAGTCAGCTGTAAGTCTTACTGTGTTTTATTTGATGTGTTTATTGTAAATGATTCTGGTCAAGTTTAAGTCTGCTGACATCGCTGTGCTTGTGACTGTAAATCTTACTACAAACTTAAACTTAATTAATCTGATATTTAGATATTCAAAGATGTTGTACTTCAAAGCTGTGATTTACTTGTAGTGTATATACATTCATGAAAGATGTTGCACTTTTATATATAAAAATAAGTCACTTGTAGCAAGACAAACTTGTTTCAGAAAATCTTCTGCAGAACTTCTCATCATGGTGTTGTAATTAGCTGATGAACAGGTGATGACAGGTTTAGATCTGTGTGCAGGCTTGCACAGAAGTTTAGGATCTCTTACCCTCTGTCTTTCTTTGGGTACTTCTGCTTAGTTAGGTTTTCTCATCAGTTTATACTGTATGTAACTGTAAAGTGAGTGAGATCCTGAGCTGAATCTGCACCCACAAGCCCTCAGATTCTCGTCAGATTCTCCTGAATTGGTTTAAAGGAAAGAATCACATGACAAAACTGACGTGTTTGTGGTCATTTGATCTTAATTTGTGGTGACTCTATGTGACTTGGCTTCTCACCATAATGTCTGTCAGTGTAAGAGAGATGGTCTCCATTTTTGAAAGTTATAAACAGTCTCGTCCTGTGTCGTTTCCTCCATCACTGTCCGTGTCTCATATGCCACTCTCTGACGATGCCCAGAGAGAGAATCCAAACCTTCCCAACCTGGCCATGCCCACTTGGCCCAGACTCCGCTCCAACCTGCCTTCAGAAGCTGCAAAGCCACACCCCTCATATGCTACAAGCCTCGTTCTAAAACGCCAGACCATAAACATTCCTTCATCACTGAGGCCACACCTCCATCCTGACACGCAAACGACTGCAAATGTCACACTGAGAGACAATAGTTCCATTCAAAGGAATTTGCATGCAAGGGTTCGTGAATCCTGGCCAACAGGGAAGGTGGATTATTCCCCCGGGCTTTTGCCCTTAGCTGTATCCATGGAAACCAAAGAGCCAGTTAGCAGAAAACCCTGGCTGCATACATCTCCCAGGAATAAATGTAGAGTCACTCCAGGCTACACTGCTGTATCCCAAACTTACTTTACCCCACAATCCATCAGAACTTCCTCACCCAAACCCATCTGTAGCACAAAGAACACAGAAACCTTCTCTGCCTCCAAATCTATACACAACATGACCTGGCCCTCAGAAAGCACACCTCCATCTGCCCTGCTGACCTCCACAGGCTTTTCCAATACTACATCTGATAGGACTAGCATCACTGGTGGCTTCACTGCCTCTGTGGAGACACCGTCAGTTGATTCAACTTCCCATGCTGGCTACACTCAGACACGTCCCTCTCCCAGAACCTGCCCTCAGGGCTTGTCCTGCAGGTCCGGCCCATCCTGTGTTTCTGATCAGACCCTTCAGAGGGAGGTGGGAGGAAATTCTACCCATAAACAAAGACCCCGCCCCTCTGACTCCACACTGCTTTCCCTTCTGCTTTTCTTCCACAGGTAATGTTAATGATACTGCAGTTGTAGTCACAGTCGTACAGTCCGTTATTCTTGATTAGTTTGTGTGTGTTTGATTCTCAGGGATCTGCTGTTGTTGTTTGGGGGGTTCATTGTTTCTGGTTTGTTTGTGGTGTGTTTCTGGTCTAAAGTGTGTGTGGTGTCCATCAGCGTTTTTGTTGGACATGTGCTTTTCACCACCTTCAGAGCAAAACCATCAAACATCTCTTTGACTGTGCCTCATAGTATTAAACTTCAGAGCATGGCTCGTCCTGCTCTGTTTATGCTTCATGAATCATACTGTAAAACAGAAGCACCCAGCGACTGTCCAGAACACACTAGCCATTGCGTAACTATTGCACACATAAAGAGTACATCAGAACCGCAGAACAAAACTCAGAACAAGACTTTCTTTTAATTCTGTGTTTTCTGTTTGAATTCTTTTGAAAGTACATATGAGGATTAAGATCTGTCAGTGTGTTACTAATAAAAATTCTCTGGCTTTATTGCAGCGGAACTAACAGCAGCATGATCGCCATCGACAACAAGATAGAGCAAGCCATGGTGAGAGAGAGAGACAGTGAGAGAGAGAGACAGAGAGTGAGTGTCTGAAAGAGAGAGAGAGTGTGTGAGAGAGAAAGACAGAGACTAAGTGTGTGTAAAGGAGATAGAGAGAGAGAGTGTGTGTGTGTGTGTGTGTGAGAGAGAGAGAGAGAGAGACAGAGAGTGTGTGAGAGAGAAAGACAGACAGAGAGTGAGTGTGTGAAAGAGAGAGAGACAGAAAGTGTGTGTGTGTGTGTGTGTGTGTGTGAGAGAGAGAGAGAGAGAGAGAGAGAGAGAGAGAGTTGTGTGTGTGTGTGTGTGTGTGTGTGTGTGTGTGTGAGAGAGACAGAGAGTGAGTGTGTGTGAAAGAGATAGAGAGAGTGTGTGTGAGGGAGAGAGACAGAGAGAGTGTGAGAGAGACATAGAGAGTGTGTGTGAGAGAGAGAGACAGAGAGTGAGTGTGTGTGAAAGAGATAGAGAGAGTGTGTGTGAGGGAGAGAGACAGAGAGAGTGTGAGAGAGACATAGAGAGTGTGTGTGAGAGAGAGAGACAGAGAGTGAGTGTGTGTGAAAGAGATAGAGAGAGTGTGTGTGAGGGAGAGAGACAGAGAGAGTGTGAGAGAGACATAGAGAGTGTGTGTGAGAGAGAGAGACAGAGAGTGAGTGTGTGTGAAAGAGATACAGAGAGAGAGTGTGTGTGAAAGAAATACAGAGAGAGAGTGTGTGTGTGAGAGAGAGACAGAGAGTGAGTGTGTTTGAGACAGGCTACTTAAGTGTGTGTGTGTGTTTCCAGGATCTGGTAAAGTCTCACCTGATGTTGGCAGTTCGAGAGGAAGTCGAGGTTCTTCAAGAACAGATTAAAGAGCTGTCAGAGAGAAATGCTCAGCTGGAGAGAGAGAACTACATCCTAAAAGCCCTCAGGGACAGAGACTGAGCCACATGCATCACACTGACCACAGTGCATCATGGGAGATGTAGTTTGATAAGAGCCATGCCCAGGACAAAGGGAAATGAAAGTGTGTTAGTGTGAATAAGAGTGAATGATGAGATGAGATTAAATGAGTGCAGTACTGACCAGTTGGTGCCTTAAACCCCAGTAATGACTGTTGCTCTTCACCTGCTCTAATTAGGAGATCAAGAAAACTAGCTAATGTTGATTTGTTGACGCCCTTAACAGTGCCTATTTATTACTGACAGCGTGTGTTAGTTTTAAAACATTGCTTAGTTCTATGTTAATAAGACACTTTATGTTGCCACGGCTATTCCACCACTGATAAATGATAGGACTATTACTGTTAGTTCTGTTTGTTCAGTCTTTCAGACTGCTAGGTAAATACTTTGATCTGTAACACACTATGCAAACATGACTGCTCCATTAAAAAACTTGTTCTATATTTATTGTGTTGTTTTAAATGTGTACTGATAAACCTTTCACGGTCACTTCATACGGAGGATGTATTTTCACTGCAGGTTGGTGGTTGTTTGACAGACAATCAGTTGATGATCAGTGATATGTGTGCTAACTATAGGAACTACTACTGTCAACTAAAAGTATGTGGACCTCCAGCATGCGATTCAGTTGAGTAGCACAGTTTTGAGTTAAGCTTGGATTATAGCCTGCTGGTGACCTCAAGCTGGGGTTTACAGCAACCTGACACATCTGGCATGATAAAGACCAATAAAAAGATGCATACAAGTAACAATTTAATGACATTAATTAAAATCACATTGCCTTTTTTACACAAAAATCTGATCTGCACCTTCGAGAAAAGTGACAATGTCAACCTGTAATTAACTCTTACAACAATCGGCATATAACGTTTTTAAAAATATGTGTAAACATTTACATTTATAAATAATTATTACAAAAAATTAAAAATATTAAACATTATATTTATATTAAATTAATGTATAATATATAATTAAGTAATGCTAGAAATGTAATATAAACTTACAAACTGATTACTCTGAAGATGATAGTTTTATATTTCTTTTGCATTTTTTTAAAGCCTTTGATACCATTGAGCATCCTTTATTTTTTATTGTTTAGAACTTGTCAAATTCATTCAACTTTAAAGATTACTGAAATTTTTACTTTGCTTGTATTTACAAAAATGTGAATTGTGAAAATGAAAGATGAACAGGACAGAATCTCACTAAATTTTAATCCTGTGATCAAAAAGGTTAAAATCAGATTTGATATTTGGTAACAGAGGGTCCCTTACTTTTAAGGGTCATGCTCTGCTGGCTAAAGTGGAAGGTAGGCTTATCTATGTTGCTTCCTCAATTCATTCAGATACTAAAATACAATGTTAAATTTTCTGTGGAAAAACCGTGTGCATTATATTAGAAAATCTGTAATATTTCATTCTGGTGGCCTTGATTATTTAGACTTTTCTATCTTAAATAACACTTTCAAAATTAATTGGTTGAAGTATTTTTTGGAAAACCTTTCTTCTGTGTGAAATACAGTATCTAGTACTGTTGTACTAGATACTAGATACACAAAGTTGTACCAACTTTGTGGTCTCTCATTTTTGTTAATGTGTGATTACAAAATTAAAACATTGCCTGTTAAATTGTTTAATTTATTTATTATATTTATAATATTATAATTAAATAATAAATTAATAATATTATATTATTTATAATTGTTCTCCACACCAGTATTATATCTGGAATAATTGTAATATTCTGTATAAACACAATAGTATATTTATGAAAACCTGATTTGATAAAGGGATCCTTTGGTAGGATAGTCATTAAATTCTTAGGGGTATTTAATGACTAATGATGAATTTCTTTCATATTTTAATTTCCCTGTAACCCCAAAAGAATATGAGTGGAGCTGTAACTAGAGCTATCTCTTCTAGTTCTGTGTCTTTATGTAGAGGTATTTCATACTCTAAACATGCTTCTTCACCCTGCTGACACCTTCTGTGGCAGAATTTGTTTTTCATTTAGCAAAAAATAAATAAATAAAGCTAAACGTGCATTTTTTTTTTTTTTAAAAATGGTTAGTAGAACAAGTGCTATTTTCTATTGGTCTAAGTTTATTGGAAATATTAATTAGAGGAAAGTTTGGTAATTACATAATAAATATCTCATTACAAATAAAATTAAAGAAATTTCATTTAAGATACTGCATAAATGTTACCCTGCTAAGCATTTTGTAACCAGATTTATTGAAGATATAGATGTAAATTGTTAATTCTGCTCATTACACCCAGAAATGGTACCTCATATTTTACATTTAGCAGACGCTTTCATCCAAAGAGACTTGGAAAACAAAACGATAAATTGTAAAGAGGCAATAACATAAAGAGTACAATATCTCAGTGCTTGAGAGACAATACCTGTTGGGAGAGAGGAGAAAAACAAAGCTTAGTAGATTTTTTTCATACCTGTGTGAGATATTCGTGGTTTTTAGCTGTTTTTTGAATGTAGTGAGAGATGTAGCAGACCAAACAGAGTTTGGTAGATTATTCCACCAGCAAGGGATAGTGAAAATGAACCTGCGAGCAAGTAATTGCGTGCCCTTTGAGGAGGGTATTACCAGGTGACGTTCTTTTTCTGACCGTAGGGATCTGGAAGGGGTGTAGATGTGAATTTTCTGACACTGTCAATATACACAGATTATGGTGAGGGGTTTCTAGATTTATAAATGACAAAGTGTTGTGCAACTTTCTTTTACTTTATGAACATGTAATATTTGGCTTTTTGAGCTATGACAAATGTTTGAAAATAAGCGTTATGTCAATCTCTTGATTATACTTGTTAAGTTTCATATTCATTGTTGTAAAATCAGAAACCTATTTTTTCTGTGGTACTTAAGGAATTAGATATCTATAGAAGGACCAAAAAAATCAAGGACAGTACAAACAAAAAAGCTGTAAAAACCGTGTAGTTATTTGGTATATTTAAGTTATTTAGATTTAGCATGGCCTTTCATTACTTCCATTATTTTATTTTGTTTTTATTTATTTGTTGATTTATACATACATGTACAGTCAATAGTTAATATGTACTTTTTTATAGTTTTTGTGAATACCCTTGGCACTTTTTTGTATTTGCTGTTCAAGAATTATTAATAAAACATAAATAAATAAACGTACGAACTGTGACGTAGTTCTTTGTGCTAAACACTTTCTTTGCGCATGCGCGAAGACATCACCATCCAACCGGAAGTGAGGGTCGCGCGCGGCAGCAGTGGCGGGGGTTTAAATCTGTTTGTTTCTGCTACAGCTCAGTTTAGATGCTTACGTCGATGTTGTTACGTATCGGCTGAACTCATTTTATCGACGAGGATTTAAAGTTCAGGGTCAGTTAAAGATCTCGTGTCATTTTCAAAGTGGTTTAATGAATAATGTGTTTATTGTTGTTCTTTTTCACAGTGCAGTCATTCTTTTTTATAAGGTTAGCTTCAGTAAAACACTGGATGTGTTTTCTGCTTGTAGTTTGTTGGCCCGAATAAAAACGTTCGACTCTGTTATCATGACACACTATCACGATAAACATTAGACTGTCCAAAAGCCGTTTAATGGCAAGCCTGCAACCATGACTGAAGAACGCGTAATGGATGTCAATGGAGGAACTTCATTACGCTGCATAAACTACTTTAGTGAGGAAAAATAATTTAATGACTCGACAGCCTGTCCACTAATCTTCAACATGTTTTACATTAAACAATACCTTTGTTGGGCACTGTATGTAGGTTATACTTTGATTAAGATGCTATTTTATAAGAGAAGGGAGAGTAGGGGATGTCGCGACAGGTAGGACTCATTTACGGCATCACCAGCAAACGTGCAATATTACTGTTTATTAATACATACTGTGAAATATGATGTGATATTGTATACAGTCTAAAGTAAATAAGAAATGTCGATGTTTTCTTTATTTGCCTTTCAGGTTTCATCAACTAAAGACTTGAATTGTATTGACTGTTGTGGTTGCTGTGTATGCCTACTGGTGATGATATAAGGCGTTTTAATGAATAAAGATAAAAAATTAATCGTTATTAATAAACAAAAATGTGTTTTGTCTTTCAGATTTCAATAATTAAGTTACAATCACATTTTAGAGACTAATATCACTCCTATGTATGCCCAGTGAAGCTGTTTTTTAATGAATAGTTTAAAATCTAATCTTGTATTGTGGCAAGAAACTATGTAACGTAAACTGTAATTGACTGTCGTAAAACTCTGAACGCATCGTCGTTATCGTTACTGATTGGCTGATGGTGTTCACGCGATTGAAGTTGACGTTACGATTTCTTTGATGGTAGATTAGCTAAGGGTTAGGTTAGCTAAGTTTGCTGTCTCCACCATATATTAACAGAACCTCTGAGACTGGCTTTGCTATGACATTGTGTTGGATGACGTGCCAAGTATCACGTAATGCTAAAGAAATAAATAACAATTTAGTGTCATGGTACCATCTGACTTTTACATCAGTGTTTTTCTGTGTGACAGTCAATATGCAGGTGATTTAGATCATGTTTTGATCAAACTTATAAATCCTTATAACTCAGCAACGTCTGAAAATATCAGCTGAGAATGTTTATTTCATTAAATTGAAATGTAGCTGTTCTGCTTGTGAACAGTGTTCAGTCTAAAACACTGTATGTGTTGATTGACAGAGCACATGGGAGATGAGATGTTGGCGTCAAGTGAGCCTTGTGTCCAGGCTGCTCCTGAACCTCTGCGGGTCACCCCGGTCCAGACTGCAGAACTGCTCTGCCCTGATCTGGACCTGTCTGTCACTCTCACCCCTGAACGACCCGCAGACAGGCACCATCGTCAGGTTTGGTGAAAAGCATCTGAAAAACATAATTCATAAGAACAATGTCCCTCAGTCCACATCTAATAGAACTGCAGTCGATGTAGTTAAGATGCATCAGAATTAAGAGACATATTTGCATTCATTTCAAAACTGAAATATTACTTTAATTTTCATTGATGTTTGTGCATTTAGATAAAAAAAACTTTTGTCCTAAGCAATTAAACATTTCACAGACAGACCCTCCATAGCTGTTTTCTAAAAACTAAACAACTGCATCTAGGTGACTTGTGTTGTGTGTGTGTGTGTGTGTGTGTGTGTGTGTGTGTGTGTGTGTGTGTGTGTGTGTGTGTGTTGTGTGTGTTTCAGGTGCATTTTAATGTAAGTCCTCAACGCAGCAGTCACTCTGACTCTGAAGCAGCAGTCGTGATGTTGATTCCTGAACCCAGAAACAACCAATCAGCAGTTGGGAAACCTCAAAACAAAGTGAAGAACGGTAGAATAAACACATCATCAGACATTAAACACAAAACAATTTACAAGCCACAAGACTTGATATGGATTTATTTGTGCTTGTAGGACAGATCAGGTATGTGCAGTTACAGTACAAATACATGCTTAGCACATTATTCTCCAAATATTCATCAATATGTGACATTATACATTACTATAATATAATGATTGAAAAAATCAATGTAAGATCAACCCAGTAGTTCTTTATTAAATTCACTTTTCGGTAGATATAGTTATGTAATTTAAGGAACCTTGTGAATTATCTTCAGGCATGTCTGAAAACTGAGATCATTCTGGGTGTGTCTGTTGAAATATGTAGTAGATTCATAATTCATAAATTCTCATAAAGACTATTCTCAATTCATAAAGACTCATTTGAAATGATTAATTTCTACTTGTTGCATCATGAATCAGTGAGTTCACATGATTCTGCATGTGCTGGTTATTTAGGAAGTGAATCAGATAGAAGGCGAAGTCATTCAGTGGGTGGAGAGTCTTCAGCGTTTGACAGACAGAAGATGGAGGGGGTGGAGCTAAACACTACCCGTGCACTGAGGGCGGAGCTTCATGAAGTGGAAGAGCTAGTGTTTGATCCTGAGAAGGCAGTTAGGAAGAAATTACAAAGCTCCACCCTTACAAAGAACCACATCAGCAGCAAGGTAGCAGAGGGTGAGAGATCGACACTGACACACAACTAAAACACGCTGCATAACCCGCCTGCAGATATACATGTTAAATTTACACACACAAAGTTCATGAGTCGTACACATTGCACTAAAGACGCATCGGTATTTTCTGTGTTTCTCGTGCTGCAGGACTGAACTTTCCCCGCTCTCGACACCTGTACCGGGCTTTAGTCAGCGTCAGCCTATCACACGATCAGCTCATCAGTCAGGCACTGCGGGATAGGCCAGCGCTGGCCCCTCCCACCAGCACTCAGAGTAATAAGGTGAGAGTTCTATGAACTTTAGTTTTGTGTTTATGGTGCTAATGTTGTTTTTCAGCTGAAACAGACTCTGGTTGATCTTATACTGTGGACCGTGTCTGAGCAGACAACCAGGACAAGGCAACTGTGCCTAGTGTGAGTTCACCCTCAGTGTTCCTGGGGGATTTAATGGAGTTTTACCACATTCATGTAGAATTTGATTGGCTGATATAAGATTTAACTAATAAAGCATGGATAGGTTTGGTATTACATACTTGCCTGCAGTATACTGTATATTATTAACAGTATGCCAAATGTGATGAACAGACTGGAAGTAACATTAGCAGTGTTCTTCAGCTTATTTCATCACACTGGTTGAAAAGTTGAACTAAAAAAGTTGAGAGGGTTTGAATTGGGCTGTGAATTAAATGCATTAACAGTGTGTGATTACACAAGTGCCCTCAGTCTGCATCATAAGCCAATAACACTGGGATTTTTACCATTCTTACCATTGAGAAAATCAAACCTCAAGCTTATATTATATAAGAGAGCTTATAAATTAATCAAGCAATATATTTAAAATTATATATTATATATTGAAAAATCTTTTGTAATGTCTGTTTTCTGCACAAAACGAATTTGATAAAAATAAAACATGTTTTCATGTTTTAATGTGTACCCCCAATAAATGATCCATTATGATTGCTGCATATATTTTTTATTGAAATATGTGAAAAACATGCAACATAATGAAGTCGTGACAGCAACGTGGCACATGTGCAGCCTGTTTCACATGCGCTGGTTATTTGCTCTGTAATATTATTTGATTGTTACTAAATAAAGACTGCACAGTACAGACTGTATATTACAGAGTAAAGTTACTCTGTTTCAAACACAGACTTTAAAGTAGCTTCATTCATTGTGCTTTGTAAAGCGCTTGTATGTTTATGTGTAGTTCTCATCTCAGCCACTAGAGGCTCCTGATTTACTGCTGTTCTACAACCCAGACAACATGCTCAGAGAGACTCCACTGTTGCCAGGCGACAACATCCCTTTGCCCCGCCTACGTCCTTTGCCAAGACCCGCCCACACAACCTTTCACCTACATCTGCACAAACTCTGAATCATGACCTTATATGCAGAAGAGCAGGTGGAAACTGATTGGTCAATGAGTGTGTATGTTTTTGCTTTTGTAAAGTTTCATGTGATGTTTTAACTTCAGTAAATATCAATAAATATCAGAGATTGTTTATGATGGTTTGACATTTAATGAATACACACAAATTCAGAGCAAAATCTCTTGACTGAATCAACAAGTGTGGTATGTGTGTGTATGTGTGAGAGTTTGTATGCGTGAGTATGTGTTTATGTAAGTGTATGTGTGAGTGTGTTTCTGTTTGTGTGTGTATGTGTATAAGAGTGTGTGTGTGAGTGTGTGTGTATGTGAGCATGTGGGTGAGTGTCTGTGTGTAAGTGTCTGTTTGTGTGTGTGTTTGTGTGTGTGTGATTAATAAGTTCGATCTCTTCCTCTGCTCTGAGATGACACTGATCTCCAGCAGTGGGTGGCTCAGGGAACAGAAAGAGAGAGTCCAGTGTCCTGAAGGGCAGGGTCAATATTCACCCTGCGAGTCTCTATGCAGCCTCTTCAGTGACACACCGAACTGAAGATGCTGGTGAAGACACTGTGGCCATTGAGTTCAGTTTGAGTGCGATGGATGTGATAGAAGGTTCTGGATCTGGTTCATGTGAGAACTGTGAAAATAGATCAGAATGGGAAGACTGGATGGACTGGGAAAACCAGTCGCTTTTTAACGACACCGAACTTGTGGTTGTTACAACGCTGTGCATTCCACTGCTGCTGCTTGGCCTGCTGGGAAACGCGCTGACCATTCTGGTCGTGTGGCTCCGCCCTCAGATGAGAAGTACCACCTACCTGTACCTGAGCAGTATGGCAGTATCTGACGTCCTCATTCTGCTGTTGATGCCCCTGGATCTTTACAAGGTAATGCAGTCTTGATACGTTATTTATGTGATGGATTTCACGAGTGTGTTTTTCATCACCCTGCTGCATGTAAAGTGTTTCTGATTTTCTGTTCCAGAGTCAGTGTTTTGTGTACACTTTACACAACCTTTACACAATCTTAAAATAGTTGCACCAATTACAATTATCAGAAATCTCATTCTCACACACACTGGCAGGATTGACTACACACAGACAGCTAGCTGACATGTTAATGGTTTTTGTCTCATATGCCACTTTTCTATCTCCTTGTTTCATCGGCTGTTGCTCTTATCACACCTGACTAGTGCGCTAGATTTCAGGCAAGTTAACATTTGTCATGGTATCTACAGATTACATCTCACAAAAGTGTCTCACAAGTATGCATACCAGGAGAGCATTTTTGGTTGCACATTGGGGGATGAGTTTTTGCTAGATTTTACTAGCTAAACATTTGCACAACATGGAACACAAGGATGTAGTTACTCTTGTGAGTGTGGATGAACATGTCTCTTCTGTGCTCTTGCAGCTGTGGCGATATCGTCCGTGGTTGCTGGGGGACGCTGTGTGCAAACTGTCTGTGTTTGTGGGAGAAAGTTGCACCTTCTCATCCATTCTGCACATGACTGCATTGGGGGCGGAGCGTTACTTGGCTGTATGCTTTCCTCTACGCGCACGCTTGCTGGTCACCAGGGGGCGTGTCCGTGTGCTGATCACCGGGCTGTGGGGTGTGGCCATGCTTAGTGCAGGACCTGTATTGGCATTGGTGGGGGTGGAACGTTTGGAGGGCGGAGCCAGCGAATGTCGCTGCACACAATACGCTCAGACCTCCGGCCTTCTGAAAGCAATGCTGTGGCTCTCCAACCTCTATTTCATTTGTCCCCTCACAGTTCTGTCCCTCCTCTACGGCCTGATTGCTCGCCGGCTGCACCTGCGTGCACACACGCATCGTGACAAATCACACCGGCAGACCCTACGCATGATGGGTGAGCGCAAAGCATCATGGGTAATGTGTTAGAGTTAGATGCATAAAATGAAAATTCTGTCTTTTTTTGTTACCCTTAAATTGTTTCAAAGCTGTGTAACCTGCTTGTCTGTGACACACAAGATGCAACAGCATTTGCGTCACTTCGTTGTTATCGCTCCATTTTTTCCTCACCTTGTAATAATGTGAATAAAAGCATCTGCTAAATGTAAATGTAAATTTGCTGTCAGTGAAAAGAAGGCCGGTGGAGGGGAATTATTTTCAAAGATTTTCTCAAAGCTGTTGTTTGTTGTCGCAGAGCTATCAGCTCCAGAAATCTCTTAGCACACAAGACTACATTTCCAACACTTACATGTTTTTTATCCTGTTCTGAAGATGCTGTCACTGTGAACTCATGTACATTCCTTCAGTGTTTTCCCTTTTGTGTTTTCTTGAGAAGGTAACATGAGTTTGGAACGACAGGTTGTAAATAATGACCGAATTTAGTATGTAAAATGTAAATTGTTTCTTTGTATTCTCTCTCTGCAGTGGTGATCGTGCTGGTGTTCATCTTGTGTTGGCTGCCGTTTCACGTGAGCCGGACGCTGTTTTCTGTGTCAGACTCCAGTGATAAATTGTATTCCATCAGTCAGTATTTGAATCTGGTGTCTTTAGTGCTGTTTTATGTCAGTGCGGCTGTGAATCCTCTGCTGTATAACATCATGTCCGCACGCTACCGTGCCAACGTCCTCGCCGTGCTGAGGTTAACAGTGGGCCCCTCGGACGAGCTGCGCCACAGGGCCCGCAGCTCTCCGCTCACAGCCTCTCACTCCAGCACACACTTCTGATGGTCCTGAAACACACTTTTCACATGCTGTTGTTTTTGAACACAACTAATAATGTACCACGAGTGTGTCACCAGATGCACTCAGTTTCTGACTGTCACAGCAGTGCAAGGTAAAGTGAATCTTTGTAGGTCAGACTGTCAGTTTGTATTTACCTGAATAACACATGCACTTAACCTGCACAGATGTCTAAAGGGAACTTTGTCTGAAAAAATAAAGTTACTGCCACAAGAATGCAGCAATAGAATGCTGCGAGACTGTGTGCGATGCTCTGGCAAAGTTTAAATACACTTGTGTAGAGTATTGAGTATGTTTCAGATCTCTGGGTCAGTGCTGTCCCTTCTTGCCCCTGTAGACAAACACTGACAGAGTCATTTAGCATTACTATTTTTAGTATGTAATTACTAAAATATTATTAATGTTTCTTACATTATTAAATATTTATGACTACTAGTGTTATTGTTGTTGTTATTTGTGTATTAATGTTTTTCTCTGTTTTAAATTAGATTTTTTGCATTCGATATGGCTTGTTTCGTGGACAGTGAATAGAAGCTGCTCTTTGTGACAATGTGTTTTATGAAAGCAATACTCCATGAAGGGAAAGATTGCGGGGCTTAAGCTGCTTGTGGAACAGTGTTTGTGTAATGGATCTGCAAGTACCTGTAAATTTCAGGTAAATGATTTTTATTTGTCTTTCAGCATATTGTAAGGTGAATTCCTAACCATGTTGCTGTCAAAAAATAAGCTTCAATGTGATGGTACTTGGCAGTAATAGATTGTGATCATGCCGAGTCTGGTAACATTCTAGTTAGCCAGCACCTGCGGATTAATATCTTTCAATTTTGCTTCATTTTCATGTTCATTTAATGTTCTCTGTATAGTCCTGCTAAGGGTTTTTATTTAATGCAGATGTATTAACAGTAAATACCTACCTAAATAATATGATGTATACTTTTTTGAAAATGTTGAAATGGTATATTTTAAACTGTTTTCAGTCTATAGTGTTAGTGAAGCAGTAATGTTTTAACTGTACGTTTATAAATTGTGGGGCGTAATAAAACTCAGTGGAGCGTGCACAGGTGTCGCACGGTGAACTCCAGGATTACCGCTGTTTCTGGTTTAGATGAACAACAGCTCTGAGAACAGCTGAAGCTTTAGATGATTGCAATCGATTAAATAAATGATTTCTTGAGTTTTGATTCTGGCTCACCGGTATCCATCAGCGGTTTAGAGATCTGAGAAAAAGATAAAAACGCATCACAAACAAACACTGATATCATGTATTTAATAAAGTAAATGTGGACCTTACTTTATACCTGCGCTGTGAGACGCCACTCATAACTTCACCGCCGTTCACCGACTGTTTTGAAAGTTTCGTTGCGTTTCACTCAACGAAATTCAGCTCTTCAGTCCCGTTATATGAACCAGGGAGAACAAAAGAGTATTTCAAATTCTGCCCAAATCTGTGGGTGGTCAGGTGTGTGTTTTCTTTTTAAGGGTTTAATCTGTCACCCCTCATCAGGGATTAAAGACAGTTTGACCCTGTGAATCAATCGGCTGTGATTGACAACTGCTGGAGATTCATTCAGGAGACCGGATCAGTTTTAGCTCAAGAGCAACTTCAGAGCGCTTTCATATGTCTGAAGTACAGGGTTCGTTTTAATACATGAGGCTGGCTATTATTTATACGAGCTGCTTACAACAGTAGATAGTGGGGAACTGTGGGAGAAGCAAAACGAGAAAAACATCTCTGAAACCTGCATGCGTTCAAAGATCTGTTGGATTCAAAGTCGTGTTCCCTAACAAGGTGTTGTTTTGGGGCTTTCTGTTATTCCTCAAACTGTTGCTGATTTGAACATGACAAAATGTTTGTTTTTTAAAAGATTAAGGTTATTCATTACCCAGAATGCCATCTGTGTTGTAATAAAAGCATTTACACAAACAACAGTTCCTCAAAGAATTGATTAGGTGGGCTGCTAACTAGATTTTGAGACACAGACAGACAAAAGCTGAATGTTTAGGAGTGATTGTGAGTAACAAAAAGACAACATGCTACATACATCTGCCCCCCCTTCATTCAGCTACCCTGCCCCTCCACGCCCCTACAGCACCAGAGAAAAGACCAAGATGTTGACATGACACAACACACATCTGCACTGACACACTTTCATTTTTAATTTTGTAAATGGCAAACATCACTAGTAAAGCTTATGGTTAGTTATTTGAACAACCCTAAACATCTGATCCCTTTCTACCAGAGTACATCATTAGATCTTTATATTTTTTGTGACAGTTTGCTTGTGCATAACACCACCACGTTTCTAAACTGCTTCAAGTAGTACATGACTGTGTGGTTCTGTGTGTTCTTTAACCCATACATCCCCAGCACTCACCTTCAGAACCATTTAGAAGTCCCTTCTCACAATTACAACTAATGGATTTTATAACAGGTTTCTTGTAACTGGGCCCTATATGGATGTGGTTGCCAGTTTTTGTCTGTATAGTGACGATTGTGTGGTCGTAGAGGAGTCACATGATGAGTGATGTCATTCATACCTGTAACAAATGATGCAGGACAGAATGCTTCTTCAGATGTTAATGTCAAGTAATTTTGTTACTATTTAAATGTATCAAGCCAATAAAATGTACATTTGATCATTTTAACTGTTGCTTTCATGACAGAGATTGGCACTTGTGGGAATCAGCAGATAAATGGCAGGATGATTGTTGTGGTTTTAGTATCTGAAGAGCAGCATGAGATTATTTGCTCTCATTCTCAGTCTGAAGGACTAACACTGTGTCCAAGTATGTGCTTCATGTATTAAGCCTACAGTCATTTACTGCACATAAAACAAACAACCTTGTATTCAAGATATATTTGAAACTGGGATAAGGGGAAGCTTATTTCAGTGCTGATAAATTGTTTCTTACTTTTAAAACTCTTTGCTGAACCTTAGTTTGTCAAAAGAACTTAATGTTTGGAAAAAAAAATTAAACTGCACAAGCAGACACAAAACTCAACCATATGACAACCATTGTGTTGACTAAAACACTCGTCTTTTCTGACTTTGTGTAAAATCTCATCTTACCATTTTTTTTCACATTCACGTGTTCAGTGTTTGTTGCTGTGATTTTAGAGATTATTTTAGAAACTGTCTGGTCTGGCCAGCAAGAAAAACTGAACAATGTCTCTCTGGACTGAAAAGAAATGCCACAAAACAAAGTTAAAACTGAAGTTTAATGAAACAATAAAACAGCCTGAACAAATATCTGCGAAGATGTCAGAATGAATTTACAATAACAATCAATTCAATCCATAAACGTACATCAGGCTAAGCAGCACTAAAAGCCTGTGAAAAGAAATATGAACAAACAGGAACTCATGCAAACAGACCAGCAAACGAAAACATGCAGAAATAAAACCTTACTGTGTAAATATAACCGTGCATATCAGCAAACAGTACAAGGAAATATTTATTCAGGCAGAAGCAAGTGTATTCTCTTAAATATAGTTTCACCAGCTCTTTGTATTGTACATTATTTACACTAATGCATAAAGGTGATGGATGATGGAGAACGAACCAGTTTCTCACTGACACAACTGTTAATTCTGTTAAAATACCTCAAGGCACATTCAAAACTATCCATAAAATAAACTTGTAAGATTTTCCTCCTATCAAATGATGCCGAGTGCAGTGGTGTGTTTGTAGTTCTTGTTCTTCAGGAGGTTCAGAAACATGAATGTTTTAAAATTGGAGATGTGTACAGCAGTTTGAGATCAAACTTGAGTCCAGTGAACAGTCTTACAAATCTAAAAATGTTGTTGACAGGTCAGTTGCCACAAACTATGATTTGACTCATCCCAAATCACCTATTGAGCTTATTTAAAACTAGTCAAACTTTGTCATTGTTTGGGATTTTTTGAACTGATGAACCCAGAACATTAACTTTGGTGCTGGTTGTATTTAACCCAAACATACATTTTAATGATGCATTTATGTAATTAAATATATGAAAAATCACAAATTGTTGGACTATAAATAGAGGTATGAGTAAAAGTTTTGGGTCAGAACCGTTTACAAACAAGCTAAACATCAGAAGCCAGTATGTCATTTCACCACACAAGTGCATTTACATGTTTTACTAGCGTAACCAACATTACAGAATTCAAATCTAAATACTAATATTGCAGCAGGTGCTGTAAGCATGTGTGTTGAACACCAAGCGTCTTTAAGTCCCAAGTTACCATGGCAACTGCAATTTAAGACTTGGATATGAACAGGATCAACGTGACTTTTACATTCTGTAGTTTCATCCTCTGAGGTTAAGTTCAGCTAAATAAATAAATTCAGATTCAACACAATTAACTCTAGGATATGTGAGTAATATAGTGTTTACGTTTACACTGAGATCCATTAATACATCAAAACATTCCAAAGATTCAGAACAACTGAACTTGAACTGTAATGCTGCAGCAACAACTGAAGAGTAAATGAAGAAAAACAAAACATCTGTCCGTCCATCTCTGTCTGTCTTTCTCAGGGAAATAATGCACCTCAATATTCCTGGTTTTCTCTTCTAGTCAATCATGAGTATTTGTATGTGTATGAGTGTTTGTGTATGGGTTTGTTTGTATGTGTATGAGTGTTTGTGTATGTGTGTGGTCAGGTGGTGAGTAAGTGAGTGTGCGTGCGCGCGTTATCAGGTGGTGAGTCGTCTCCGCTCCAGCTCTTTACTCTGTTTAAGCTCCTTAATTCTGCAAAGACACACAAGCTGAAACACTGGGGGCCACAAACTGATATAACAAACGGTATCAACACTGTATCAATTAATAAGACTTGAGAGCATATCATGTTTTAACTGTAGTTGGACTGGTCACAACTGCAGTGTTTTTATAAGCATAACACGTTACATACAGATATGCCTAAACAGTCACAGATTCAGAATAGAGACAGACAGACAAACAAACAGATAGAGCGACAGACAGAGAAACAGACAGTGTACCTGTGTCTGCAGCGTCTGAGGAAACGCATGATCTTACGGGCAGCCTGATCCTGTTTTTTCGTCAGAAAAGACCCTCTGATACACAGAAAGACAATTTGAACTGTCAGATAATGTCCACACACACACACTGAAGTTTGTGTGGCATGCAGAGAGGTAGAGGTGTCTTACTTGATCTTGCTGTTGAGGGCCCCAGAGCTGCGGTGCCCCTGTTTGACCCGCTCATACTCTTTATAGCTGCGGTAGTACTGCTGAATGAGGACTGCTGCTCGGCGCGACTGCTGAAATTTCTTCTGCTCGTAATAACTACGAAACTTGCTCTGAATCAGTATAGCTGCCTGAGTCATCTTCTTATATATGGCATACTTCAGGGGAAAACACACATCCCACAAACACCACACGTGCATAAACACACACATCACATAACACAAATACATCACACAGGCATCACACACTTCATGTGTGATACAAGGAAGCGATTCAAAGCTTCATTTATCTGTCACCACTCATAAAGCCTCATGAAACATCCTAAGCGTTTTTCATGTACTGAGTGAATACATTGCACTAAAGATATCTTCAAGTAAATACTGTAGCTGTTATACACTGATGCATATAAATATAACAGTTAATGTTTCTCTCTCTTGTGGAAAACATGCCTCGATTATTTTTATTTCAATTTGAAAGTATTTTACTTTTTGAACATTGAACAGTTTGAATGTTCTGACCACCAACAGATGCTGAAATGAAACATAATTTGAGTGAAACAAACACTGATAGACATATCAACAGAAATCACACATACACATACTGAAGAGGAAAAACAAATTGTACAACGACAATAACGCTGAACACCAGTTTAACAGTGTGTTGTGTGGCAACAGTGAGGCAGTTCAGTTTATTATTACCTTCAATGCTATCCATGTTAGCTAGCATAAAATTAAACAAGAGAAACAGGAGAGATCAGAGACCGAGGAGCAATATTAGTGTAAAGCACACACACACACACACAAGCTGAACGCCTATACACTGTGTGTGTATAAATAACTGTGAGTGTGTGTGTGTGTGTGTGTGTTTGTATGTTTGTCAGTGTGTGTGTCTGTGAGAAAGTGTGTATATGAGTGTGTATATGTGAGTGTGTGTGTGTATTGTACCTGTTTGTATTTGCGGTAACAGCGCTGTATAACGGCTGCTGCCATGTCCTGCTGCTCCTTTAGTCTCCGCCCCTACACACAATAACCAATCAGTTACGCCGATCATTGTCACAGCCACACAAGCATCAGTTTTGTGTGTGTGTACCTTATATCTGCGGAAGGCGCTCTGAATAACACGAGCAGCTTCATACAGTTCTCTCTGCTCTGTGTCTGTGAGTGTCAGCAAAGCAAAATCTCTCTCCATCCTTCCATTGGCTGAGGCATTCAGAAACTCCGCCCATGCTGCACTGCTCGGGGGCCGAAGCCTCTGCAGCGCCAAATTACTGAGCGGTGAGAGAGGGGCCGGACATAGGGTCCTGCAAATACACACACAGACATAGGCCAGAGTCAAACCTGCTTTGCCTTTTTAGTAAACATAAATAATAATAATATTGACTATTTTAATATCATGTTTAACATCAGTATGCTGCCTACAAACTGCACCAGATTAGAGACACAAAACTCACTAACAGTGTGTGTGATTGACCACGTCCAGCAGCCACCATACATGTCATTACCAACTAAACATCATTTACATTTACAATGAACAATATTAATTTTAGATGTGTCTGTGAAAGTGTTGCAGGAATTTCATGTGTTTTAATATAAACTTCTTTTATTACAGTCAATGTACTGCATTAATGAACTATTTTTAGCAAGTATGCTCCGTGTACCTGTCCACTGTGTCCAGGTACGGTGCAAGCCAGGGCATGGTGTCATGAATGGCAGAATTGTCCCGCCTCTCTCTCAGTGGTGACTCCGCCTCCCGATTAAACTCCTCCTGTTTGATTCGCTCAGGTGTGGCCTCAATGATCTGCTCAGCCAGTGTTGCCATGTCAACCTAACAGCAAGACGTAATCACGACTTCATTCAGTTTCACTCCTCATCACTCCTCAATGCAGCAGATTTGAGCTGAACGCAGGGTTGGGCCCCTCCTGAGCCCAATTACCCTGAAGGCCGTGCTTCTCACCTGAAGGACCTCAGCAGACAGATAATCCTCGTTCTCTGCGTTCTCGCTGTAGTTCAGCAGCTCATTTCTGAGCTCCGAGTGAAGGGACATTGTGTTGCTGTGTAGGGGAGGCTGCATGGGGGGGCCCGCGGCCTCATAATCCATGAGGAAGAGAGAGTCTGTGGAACCAGCCGGGGGAGGGGCAGAGAGAGGGGAGGAGGGGGAGGAGGGGGAGTCCATGGGGTCAGGGACTGAACCACTGGAGTAGGCGGAGCTAGGGGAGGGGGGGTCACTAGGAGAGGGGACACTACTGGATGAACTTAAACCTTAGAGAGAGAAAGATGCATGAAATGACATCACAAGGTGCTTTATTTCTCCTGTACTGTTTCTGCCAGTGTAAACACTCATCGTGTGTGTTTACATTACCTGTGTCAGGGCTGCTGGACAGTGGGGAGGGGGACCAGTCTGAGGGTGAGATGGTGTCGTTTGTGTGTTCCTGTGTCTGAGAGTGTGTGTGTAACTCCTCCAGATAGCATGCCAGGCGTGTGTGTCCACGTGAGTGTGCGACTGCCAGAGGAAGTCGACCCAGAGAGTCAGGGATTCCCAGCGCCGCACTGCTCCAATGATACAGCAACACTGCAGCAGCCTGATGACCCAGAGCACACGCCCACATCTGCACACATAACACACGACCGATATTTCACAGTAAAACTAACACAGTCAAATATCATAACCCATTTGTGAGACATTATACTGCTTCTTACTAAATTAAATGGTTTTGGGGGATAGAAAATATCATTACCTGATATAAAATCATTGGAAGTCTATGGAATTACCTCACTAATATAGTCATATAAACATGAGTGTGTGTGTGTGTGTATGAGATATAAACCAGAGGTGTGCAGGAGAAATGATCCACATTCAGAGGATCCACTTCCTGCTCCAGATCCAGACTGTTCACACTCAGACTCCTGATACACAGACACAAAAACACCAGACAAATAATGTGTGTGTGCTTCATGTGCTTATTTTCACATGTAAAAATGTGTGCATGTGTGTGTGTTTACCTCCAGCGTATGAGTGTGTGTATGAGCTGTGTATATCCCTGTGCTGCAGCGAGGTGCAGGAGAGTCATCCCTCGATGTCTGACGGAGTGTGTGAGTCTGTCTCTCTGTGTGTCTCGCTCCCATCGACCGCCCGACATCATGTGTTCACACACGGCCACAATCCTGTGCTCAAACCACGCTCCCGACTGACACACACAAAGCACACACACACACACACATACACATCATGATCAGAAACAGTCAGCGTGTTTATTTCCTCTGTAAACTGCATCAGAAAAACAAAAAAATAACTAAGTGAAAGTAATACATTTGTCAGATATGGTAACCCATACCCGAAATGTGACCTCTGCATTTAACCCATCACTGGTGAGTGAACACACACACCCCTGAAGCAGTGTGCAGCACACTACTGCGCCCGGGGAGCAATTGGGGGTTAGGTGCCTTGCTCAAGGGCACTTCAGTTGCTACCTGCCAGCGCTGAAATCGAACCAACAACCTTCTGATTACAAGCCCGACTACTAAACATAAATAAAACTGCTAAACATAAAATCTTAATATAAATGCTATGAATCATGCAAGCAACATACACATCTTTCTGTGTGTGTGTGTGTCTGTGTGTGTCTGTGTGTGTCTGTGTGTGTGTGTGTGCGCGCGCGCGTGCGTCACTGTATGGGCCATCAACATGGAAAAGTGCTATTAATAAACACGCACTGAAGTGATGTCATGTCCAAACATTCCCTAGCTAACCCTGATAAGACCCTTACACACACCACACACACACAGAGTTCTGGAGAATATCAGCACTATTTTAATGAAAACATCTGACCCTGCTATGTAGAGGTGACAAATATAATCAAACATTTTATATCACAATATTTTTTAACACACTCAGATCATTTAAGACAATCAATGAAAGAAACATAAATGAATTTAAAAGAGTTGACAGATGCTCAAATTGTGGACAGAGAATCTAGTCAAACTTCAGACTGTCTTCTTCAGTGTCCAAACCACTCACTTCAGACAGGAAGAGGCTGTCTGACTGAATCTGACATCAGACTCAACAGAACCTGCATAACTCACCCATCCAAACTCTGAATAAAGTGTGCAGTGTGTAGTTTATTCTCACAGGTCTGACTCTATTAAACTAAACCTTTTCACACTCACTTCTCAAATCATGTGAAGTCAGCCAATAAAATGAAAGCTTACGGTTTTGTGTGCAATATGTATCAGATAGTATGTGCATGTGTGTGTGAGACTGCATGTGACTGTGTGTTTGAGACATTGTGTTCTTGTTTTTTTACCACTGTGTGGACCGAAAGTCACACACCTACATTGTAAGGACCAGCTAGTCCCATGCTGGGGCCAACATACTAAATGAGGCTTATTAAAAATGTTCCTCCGAGGTTTCATAAAGTCATTATGTCTATGAAGAATCCCCACAAAGCATAGAAACCTAACGTGTGTACCTGGTTTTCAGGAGTTAGGCGAGGTGCAGGACTCTGATTCCCCTGACGTTGTTGGTACTGATAACCCTGTTGATGTTGTTGGTTGTTGTTGGTCATCTCTGTCATTCTTCTCTCCATCTGCTCCAACCGCTCCAGAATGGACATTCTGAATTGATTATCTGCAGAAGAAACAATGATTTGATTCCTCAGGAAATGAAATGTCTAAAGAGCTCTGATGAAAGAATGATGTCTGAACGTTTCACATACATTACAGAAACAAACACTCTCTCAATTAAATGCTCACAAAACATCTCAAGTGTCAACCAGGTTCAGTTGGGTTCTCAGTACAAAGCAGTCAATTCAATTCCACTATTTATTTTATTATTTAATAATCAGCACAAAGATGACGTATGTGTTCAGTACTTGACTGACTGTGTGAGGATGTGTTGACAACTGACCTCAACTTTTAAACACACAGACAGATGCAGTGATCTGTAAAGCAAACGCACACATACACACTTTCATCTTAAAAAAAAAAAGTCTCACCTACACCATTTCTGTGTCTCTGTGTCATACTTCAGACGTTCACATTTAAACCGCAAATCAACAATTAAAACATTATTCTATGTCCCCCTCTTGTCACCTCTCTCTCTCTCTCTTTCTCTCTTTCTCTCTCTCTCTCTCAGTCAAGTGTGAGACATGTTAGAACAAATATTATATTTAAAAACATTACTTAGAATACACACACATTTAACATGCAAGACTCCCACAACATGCAAGACACAAAGTAAATGAAATACAGAAGCCGTTGAATCACAAAATCACAGAAAGATGGAGAGAGACGAAACAGTCAGAGATAAACAGAAAGTATTCCACATGGAGAAGAAAACTGGAGATCTCACACACGTCAAACAGAGAAAGTCCCAAATGAGAGAAGAGAGAGACAGAACTGAGCTTACATTACTGACCTCAGACACATACACAGAGAGAGCAAGAGATAACTGTCCTCTGTACACACAGATTTAAATAGGCTAAACTGTGAGCCAGAAATAGCAAGAGCACGATTTCTGCACTTAACAAACACACACAGACAATCACAACTACAGATTTCAAATACAAATCTGTACCAACAATATTCAAATAATTTTTAGTAAAAATCTACAGTATCTGCAGTTGCTGTGAAAATATTGAGGTAGAAACCACTACAAAAAATGTGTGTATACAATATTTCTTTATTATATAATATCTGATGTATTTCAAACATTCCACTTGATTTCTTTTGTATATGTTTCTTTAATGTTAAGAGCGCCCGTCTGAGACGCTAAGATCGCCCGTCTGACAATCACCTCAGACCAGAAGCTATAACACCCATTAACATCTGTAACAGCTGTAACTCACATAACTTCATTACTGTCCCATGTTTATCACATATTTTGCATGTGTGTGTGGTTGTGTGCGTGTTTGTGTACTTACCATCCAGTGACAGCCAATCCAGCTGTGAGCTTGGTAAGGACGACGCATTGCGAGCACGATACTCAAACAGCACAGATGAGGAAAGAACACCAGAATCCATCAACACGTGCAGAGCGACAAGTCCAGCTTCATGAGCTACACACACAAAAAACATGCAAATACACACACAGACACACACATTATATTCTGTTCATTATATTCCAGATTATCCTACATTGTCATGGTAAACAGTTTCATAACAGTTTTATGGTTAAAAAACAGTGTGGATGTCCATGGCTGTCATGAGGAAACACAGCAGGGTTTGAGAGTGCTTGTATATCTGACGGCAGATGAAGTTTCTCACCTGGACAGTAGCAGCGCAGAACTCCGGGCTGGATGAGCGAAGCAGGAACTCGACTATGATCAAACATACACGAGTATCTGCCGTCTGTCTCGGACCATGGGCCAGTGATCAGAACCTTCACTCCACCCTTAAACCAGAGACATATCAAATCACAAGCACAACTTCAACACACCCACAAACACACAACACAAAACAACTGATTCCCACCAGCAGACACGAACTCTAGCTCAAGCAGGTCTCTGAGGGTATTAAGATAGATTGTGAATTTACTTTGCTCTGTCTACGAACATTATAAAAACAAATAATTTACTTACAAATAAATTAAATATGCATACCTAATGCACGAAATTACATTAACAAATGATAAAACCAAACTGCAGTTTTGTGTTATTTGAATGTCTTGACGTAAAGCTGAACGGAACGGGTTTTTCCTAATGAAAGTTTGTATTTGTTACAAATGAGCTATTGAATGATTTCAACATTTTAAACAATTTCAAGATCAACATTTCAAATCAACAACTGTTAATATCTCTTTCAGTGTAATATGATCTAACTACAGTCCTACAGACTTGACTGTTGCAGTCACTGTTTTTCTCTGTTCACTTTCATTAAGCCGTGTTTAGATCTTTTTTTGGTATTACTGCAAATCTTTTACACTGCTGTAAAATTTAATCTTCTTTCTAAGTGCCGTCTCCATGCTGGAATGGCATATCTTAATATGATACCTGTCATCCGTTAAGTTAATTGACTAAATGTCTCACTAAATATCTACATACTGTTTTAGTAGACAGTCTGGATACATGACCCTCTCATAGACCACTGAGAGAGGTATGAGTCTTCACACACAATGACAGATATTTCTGATCCACAACCATTTATTCAAATGATTCAAATGTGTGGTAGTTATCATCAGTTCAGTCCACTTTATATTCATAAACCACAATCTTAACTACAATCTTGGTATCCCTAATTAGTTTTACTAATATACATCTGATAATGAACAATAAAATTTGCAATAACACCATGTTTCCATGTTGTACACGTTTGATAATTTTTCTGTTTTATTTTCATTATATGTAAAGCTGCTTTTAAGCAATTCTAACATTGTAAAAAGACCTAACTCATAAACAAAATTGAATTGGTACTTTGTGTCCAATCATTTTCTCATTTGATAAGCAGGACAATGTACATCCAGCCAGTTGTTTTCACAGAATAAAGCCCTAGCATTATTTCACGCTGTTAGATAACACAGATAATATAGAGACAGTCAGGGCATTTACACCCTCTGATGTACAGATGTAATGGGATAGGCTGCAGACTGATACCTCTGGGTACGACCACTCAGGGGAGAAGTCCGTGATGTTGGCCAATCGCTGGGTCTCATCCAGAGAGTCGCTGGAGATGAACGACTGTGTGTTTGTGAGGAGAGGGAAGGCCAGGAAAGAGGTGGATGGAGTGGGCTGAGGGGGAACTATGTACCTGACAGGGTAAATGGGTGGAGCTGGGCTGGGGGTGTGGCTGATAGTCTCCTCGGTCATCAGCTCAGATATCAGGTCAGGGAAGGTGGTATCAAATGTGAGCCCTGTCTCCTCGCTGTCTATGTGGGCGGAGTCAGAGCTGTGGTTGGTGTCCATTGGTGTTACATCTGATTCAAACGGCACCTGGGTGGAAGGAGACTGCTCCTCCTTTACCTGTATGGGACTCATTTGTCCGTTGATGGATGTGGGCGGGGTCATATCCTGCTGCTGAATGGCTGTTGAGTTAGTTGCTAGGAGCTGCACCTGAAGTTCCACCTTTCGTCCCTCCGTAGGCAACCTGTGAATTGGTAGCACTTCAAGGGACGGTCGAGGTTGAGCTGGTGGGATCTGGTTGGTGGAAACCATCTGGTTACTCACTGGTTGGGAAGGTGAGAGCTGACAGGTCAGCAGGTGACAAGCTTGTGTATCAAATTCATCAGGAAGAGCTTGTAATTTGCCCTCAGCCGACAATGATGACAAAGGCTCCTGTGTACAGAGGGCAGGACTCGGTGGTTGGGTCAGCAAATCCAGACCTAAGGATGCTTCCAGGCATAGAGGAGGTAGCACAGGAGTAGAGCGGGTGGAAGAAACAGAGAGAGAAAGAGGAGACAGCGAGGATGGGCTGGAAGAGGGACAACACTGAATACTCTTTCTGTCTGTCTCTGAAGAGTAAGATAACAGAGATGACGGTGGAGATGTGGGAGAAAGAGACAGAGTAAGAGTCGGAGGCTGAGGAGATGTAGAAGGCAGCAGAGATGGAGAGGAGTTGCAGACAGAGGGGCTAGAGTTATGGGGTGGGAGGACAGGGCCTCCATAGGTTTGCCCCTGTTTGGGGCTGTTCAGAAAGGAGTCAGGGTCAAATGGGAGGTTTGAGGGTGATGAGGCCACAGGCTGTAGGCGTGTTCCGGGTGCCTCTGGGAGAATGCGGTCAGTCAGTAGTAGTCCTCCAATCACAGGGCTGGGCAGTAGAGTGAGTGACAGTGTGGCCACACCCTGACTGGGCGGGGTGGGACTTGATGGGGACGTGGAAGTACAAGGAGGGGCCGTGTCTTGTTTGGGCGATACTGGGGACAAGACAAGCCGGCTGCCGGCCTGGGTTAGGGACAGTCGTGTGGACCCCAGCTCATTTTTTGACTCCTCCCTGCCACATCCCACCGGTGCTGTTGTCGTCATGACGATGACTGCATTCTGAGGCACGGCCACTGTTGTCAGTCCGCCTCGCTGGTCACTGTAGAATCCGTTTCTGTTGCTAAGGGGGATGGTTGTTGTCCGTTGTGTTTGGGGTGGACTTAAAGAGGACGAGGAAGAGGCTGAGCATGGTGAAGGCACACCCCCTGTCTCCTCGGTAATGTCTCGTCCTGAATCTTCTGGCTTACTGGACAGTGGGTTCCTCTCTGAAGGCACAACAGCAACTAACGCCTCACATGGTCCTGCCTCTCGACCAGCCTCCCCTCCTGAGCTCTCAGTGGCTGAGTTCTGCAGCTCTGTGAGGGCAGGGTAAGGGGTGGGGCAGGTGGGCAGTTTGGGGGAGATGATGCGATGCTTTGTGCTGTTGCAGCGGTGAGGAATGTTGGAGCCGGGAGACGCTGTGTGACAGAAGCTAATTAATGTGTCATACAGTATCGGTCCTGAAAAGTGTTATAAAAAACCTCAAAGTATGTCATGAGAAATTCATTACAGCACTTGCCTTTGGGAGGCAGAAGTGTTGGAGTGTGTGTACATATCTGACTGATTAGTATTTTGTCAGTGTGTGTGAGCAAGTTACCGCAGAGGCAGGTGTGTGTTCGTGGTTGTGGTTTGGTCTGCTGTGTTTCTAGGATCTGCTGCACCATCTGTTCCACAGGGAGCTCACCTGAACCGTTCCCCACACAAGACCACTTCATACTGTAAACTACACACACACACACACACACACACACACACACACACACACACACACACACACACACACACACACACACACACACACACACACACACACACACACACACACACACACACACACTTAATGTACAGAGCAGGATGTGATTTTGAGATTAACTGATGACAGACCATCAAGCTATGATTTAATAATTCTATACTTATTTTACTTATATACAGAACTGTGCAAAAGTCTTTGGCACATTAGTATTTGCATACCCAAAAATGGTTTTAAGCAAGTTATTTATATCTTTTGTTGTAGTGTCAGTAGGAATTATAAGTTTACATTTCCAAACATTCTTTTTGCCATTAATTGTAAAAATCCAGTAAGATTTTTGTATGCGAGATCTGATCTCACAATCATCTGAGTCTGTCTGTGATTACATTATGAACCAACAGAAAAACTGAGACAGACTAAACCCAGAATAACCTGCCTTTAAAGCTACAGTGCTATGCTTTCAAACATAATGTCATAAAAAGATTTTATTTATCAATTAACTTCTAATAACTAAATCAAACAAATATTTTGTGTGAACACCCTTTGGTTAAAACCTCTTTTGTCCTTGGTAAACATGCACATAGCTTTTCAGGTAGCTAAAGAATCATTTTCGTGTGTGTGTGGGTCTGCAGCAAACAGAACAGTGCGAGTGTGGATCTGGGTTTTGTGCTCACACATTGGTTTGAGCTGGGAGAGAAGTTCATCTCGACTCCAGCGCAGACTGTCGCGACGCTCGGTCAGGGTACACGACACGGGACTGCACGACTTCACACTGTCCTCCAGTGAGGGAACATTCAGATAGTGCACAAGCACAATGTCCGGGTTCTACAAACACACACACACACACACACACACACACACACACACACACACACACACACACACACACACACACACACACACACACACACACACACACACACACACACACACACACACACACACACACACACACACACACACACACACACACACATTAATATCTGTTCTGATCTGGAATGATATCTTTTATTTTTTGTCCTGTTTTTTTTATTTTTTGTTTTGACTCTGAAATGAAAATAAAACAAAAAATATATATAATTATATAAATATAATTGTTACAGATAAAAGCATCTGCTAAATTAATAAATGTAAATGTAAAGTGCTCATTAGATAAGCATACACACTGGTCTGTAATTGGTTAGATTTTTGTCTCATGGTCATAACTAACCTGCAGCAGCCAATAGCATCTCCTGTGGAATGTTGGGACAATGGAGGAATGGACATAACAACCGTAAAGACACTGCAGGGGAGAGAAAGAGTGAGTGAGTGAGTAAGTGTGTGAGAGAGAGAGAGAGAGAGAGAGAGAGAGAGAGAGAGAGGGAGAGAGAGAGAGAGAGAGAGAGAGGTTAAGAAGTAACAGGTACACAGGAACACACATGCAGGTGAGTGCAGTGTTTTGGAGGTAGCCCTCTCACCTCCATGCCCTGAACCTTCAGCTTCATGTGATCTTCTCTTGTGGTCTTTCCATCTTTTCTTTTCTTCCAGCAATACCCATCTTTTCTGTATTTGACTTTCTTGCGATTGTACAGGATAATGGAGCCGTTTTGTGGTCTGATAATAAATAGTGTTTTAAAAGTTTTTTATTTTATTGTAAATTAAATTTGACTTTACTTAAACTGTTACGTTATCTTGCCTAATTCAGGATCATAATTTCATGTAGATTTTTTATTTGCACATCTAGATTGATTTAAGTGGTAATAATGCTTAAATACTGCGTTACTGTACACAGCTGTTAATTACAGAGGTACTGCAATAAGACTCAACAGAGCTTGTGACACATGAGTTCCACTCACTGAAGTTTATCAGTAATAAACATACACACACATCTGACCTAGTCTTGAGGCTGCAGGACAACCACTCCTCATGTCTGTCAAAGGAAATCAGGAAAGACGCAATTTCCTACAACACACACAGATAAGTTTAGCTGCACAGTTATGAGAGCATTAATATTGACACACACAGTTTCTGTGCAGAATGCTGATTGGTCAATGCAGCATTTCATTCATGCAGAGACACATGATCTAGTAACTCATACAGAACAACATTTAACCTCAGGTTACATGCAGGAATTACATACAGTTACTCTACTGTAATCAAATGACTGTTGATGCCACATACATCCTTCATATTGTAATATCATAAAATCAATAAAACACTCCCAGCGGTGGTATTTTGTGAGTATAACAGTGGTTTGTAAAAGCTTTGAGTATCACAGTAGGTTGCAATAACTAAATGATTTTAACCAACCAAAAAGTTACATATAGTCAAAGTTTTAGGCAGATGAAAGACACACGTTAGTTGGAACCTGTGTTTGTTTTACCAAAAGAGTGTGCAACATATATGTTGTCTGTATAATGTTCAGATTTTAAATATATTTTAAGATAAATTAATTTCACAAACTCAAAGAATTATCATATTGAATATTACGTTATTTAGCAAGTTATAACATCACATTTTTCTTCAATATTGTGAAGCTCTAGCCATGACTATATTAACAAACCACACACAACCTCTCAGACTTATAAATGAGCTCATGATGAGTCTGATGATGTGATCAGACCTCATTAGTGTTCCAGCGCAGTCTCTCTTTGGGTAAATCTGCTGTGCACGGCAAACACTCCAACAGCTTATTGGGCAGAAAGACCTTTATCTGACCACTGGACTCTGTGTGACAGAACACAGCACATTACACATGTGAAACATCAGCTCCTGCAGCCACACACACACACACTCACCTGACTCTTTAGCACCATCCTTGTTATTCATTGTGAGGTTCACAGCCTCCTCCAGCCTGCAGGAGGCAGTCACACAATCCAGGGAGGAAAGCACTGCAACACTGAAAATATGAATAAACTACTACATACAGAACATTTATAAAATAAAGTTGTTAGAGGTGTGTCTGTGACAGTTATGCTGCAAGGCTATATATCTGCAAACACCTACAGTTTTTTAACTATATTACTTGACACAAGAATTTTTTATGGTGATTATTATTAATAAAATGCAGATTATATATTATATATATAAAGATACATTTGTCCTGCTACAGAACATGACAGACTATTAAAAAATACAGACTGACAACTTCTGTTACATATATACAGATCAAACACATGAGGCAGTTCTGTATCTTTAAATCACAGACATACAGATCACCCGCACTAGTTCACACACACTCAACAAACTCTCTCACACTCGCTGGATCTCTCCTCTTTGTTGCCTGGTAACCACCACAGTAGGTGATCAAATGTGTTCTCACAGTTCTTATGACAGACACACACACACACACACACACACACACACACACACACACACCTTTACTGTCTGTCAACTGATGACACATTTACACTCATAAAGAATCGACTGATGGTGACACAAGTGTGTGTGACTCTGAGTGTGTGACACAAACATTCAGGTTTTATTACAGAGGAAAATATTCCTTTTGACTGATTTGATTATCAGTCAGCCAATATCAGCTATTTAAGAACACACATTAGTCAACAGTAATACTTACTACTGTGAGTTATGTACAATTTCAATTAAGCTCCGGTTGTTAAAGTTTAGCAGCAATAAGCTGCGTTAGACATGTTACACTGTTTACAACAGCAAAACACCAGCTACAGCAACAAGAGAAAAGACTCCAGCGTCTGGTAATTCATTAAATGGATTAATAATCCTCATCACAAACAATTTCTCGACCAAGTAACACAGTCAGTTCATTTCCGACTGTTGACACATACAAGAATGTGAGCAGTGTTGCGTCACAGGTGTGTGTTTATCTACTGTTTTACAACTTCAAATGTGGCTCATCCAATCAGATTTCAGAACCGGAACTATTCGTTTATAGCTGCGTATATATGTTTTTCACCAATCAGCACCAACAGCTCCACCCCCAACTGATACATTAACACATGATGCATGTGACAGACACAACAAACCTTTTCCTCTTTATTCTGTGCTGCAATGCTTAACATTTTCAAACACACACACACAGTACTGTGAATAAAACAGAGTAAACATGATACACAACTGAAACACAGAATGTCCCAGTGTAACTACACTATCACTGATGACAGTGCTTATATCTTACACACACCTCTGCTTACTATCTAACGGTAATGCTCATTCTTTTTATTATTGTATTCTGTATGAGTAAAATTAAATGTTAACATCATATTGTGTGTTCACTCTAGTCCAGATCTTTACTGAACACTGGGTCAGGACCATGGTAACAGATAGTAGCATCATGGTATTATCAACACAGCGGGGTCCACAAAACATTGTATTGCCGTCTTTTTGGACAAGTTACCATAGTAATACCATGTCGGTTTTTATAAGTGACCAGAAGCAGCGGAATCAGCACGGCGTGTATATAAACACACGTTTGTTTGACTGTATTAGTGGGTCATTCCCCAGACTTCCATAGATTTTATATCAGACTACTGATATTTTCTATCCCCAACCCTAACACTCACAAAACATGACTGACATTAGATTTAAAAACAATGGATTTGGATGATTTATGAGCCTTTTTCTTTAGTGAGGAGCAGTAAAATGTCTCACAAGCTGGTGAGCATTGCCAAAGGCCCAGAAGTGACACACACACTCATAACGGGATACATACAGACACACGATTCACAAACACACAGAACAGAAGCATGTCCGCACACCACTACCGAACCGCGTGGACGGATTGTGATAAACGGCAGGTCGCGAGCTGTCGCTAACGAGTAACGGGAGCGCGAGCGCCAGCGACGGATTCCGCCACCTACCTTCCGCCTTCATGAGCGCCGCCATCTTCTCCGCACGGCTGACGTCACGCAGGCGCGCGCCCGCTGACCGCAAGCGCGCGATCAGAGATTCCTCACCAGAGATATTAACATGAGAGAGATGAATAACTCAGACAATCTAGGAAAGAATGATGGTCAGCTTCGATCACGTGAGGAACATCAGCCAATCAGTAATGAGACAGCGTCAGCGGCGGGCGTTCGGCTTTACGACAGTTTACTTTGCACACTTTCTTGCCACAATATAAGATTAGATTTCAATCTGCTCATTAAAAACAGCTTCTTTAGGCATACATAGCAGTGATATTAGTCTCTAAAATGTGATGAATTACAAATCTGCTTACGTATTTGAGGGCTTTGTTTTTTCGACCGGGTAGTTTTGTGTTCTTCACCTGTAACACTTTAATAAAAATAATAAAACGTCGTTTTTTGTAAAAATCGTTTGTATTTTGGTGGCTGGTGTTGTTGTATATTGCACCCTTTTGTTATAAAGCTGCCAGTGTAAACGTCTCATTAATCGTAATACATTTATTTTTAAAAAAACATGAATTTCTCAAACAAATGCAATCATTTAAATTGCAAACCAACTTTGCATCATACATAGTAAACGTTATGCATTTTATTTTGTTTCTACTGTCATAACCAAAAGGAAAACTATGTAAATAGCACCAAGGCACCTTGTTGATGTAACCAATGATTTTACTTTATTTCATTTAATTGCTTTATTCTGAAATCAGAACAGATCACAGATAGAGAAAATATCTTTTATTTGTATAAAATTGTTATTACACAGCATCAATTTATCCTGTAACAGGGAGGAAGTGAGTGAGAAGTGTATGACTTTAGATGTTTAAATTCACACATGAGCATTTCTATAACTTGATACAAATCTTATGAATGTTTAACTGAAATGAGACACCTAAGAAGAATTAGAACAATAAATTATAGTCAGATATGAGCATGAGAGCAGTGGGAATCTGATTCAGATTCAGTTGAAGTTCACAGAATGTTCTACTTTCACAGACTCTTTGTAAAGTGAAGTTCTCAGAGACATTCAAACTTTAACGCAACAAACACATACTTAAAATCATGTGCAAACAGCCAACAGAGGAAGAGGAAGGAAACAACAGAAAGGAAGAAGACTGAGAATACGGCTTTAGGCTCAGTGCTGCGAGGAGCTTCACAGGTCTTCAGGAGAGCAGGGGTCACCGCTCATCTCTGCGGTTACATGCCCTGCCTGATACTCTGAATAATCTGAAAGATTGCTGAAACAGAGAAGCAAATAATGGTCATATATAATACAGATATTAAAAACACATGCAGGACACGAGTTCAGTCAGCAGAACAATATCACAGTAAATTATACAGTTCAGTGTCACTATACAACAACATTTGACAACACAATGGTGCAAATAACAAAGGGTTATCCAGAATATACCAGAATTTAATTACATTAGGACTTATACTACACATAAATTTAGAAGATTTATAATAATCAAATGATTATTATAACCTAACCCTACCATATCAGAGCTTTAGGAAACAACAGGTTAAATGATGTTTTAGCTTGGTAATATTCTATAAATAAAGAATACATCTGGACAGTAACACCACACTCCACTGAGAGAAATTATTTACATAGGAGATCAATGAAACATCCGTTTTCTTATGTGCAAACAATCCTAAACAAGTAAATACATGTAAACAAACAAAACACAAATAAAACAAATAAAATTGACATTATTCCTGCAGATGGACTGGAAACATCAGCTGATCTGAGCTAAACAACTTCTGTGTGAGGAATCAGAACTCAAGACAAAATAACTGATGTGTTTATTTAAACAGCATCTATTAGTGAATGTAGTTCTGTATTCAGCTTCTAACATGATCACAAACTTTGAATAAAAAACATGAGCAGGACTCATGTTTGATCCCACCGACTGTATTGTACAGTTGTTGTTGTGTATGTAATATAATATCTGTGAGTACATAAATGTCACTGTATTTGTTCCTATATCAATACAGATTGGACCTAAGTGTCACAAATAAAGCATTTAATACACAAGTATGTCATGTGTCTGCTGTCTGTTTTCTCCTGTCTTACCAGAACCACACACCACAAACACAAAGAGTGCCAGCAGCCAGGGGCCGACTGGAGACTTGTCTTCATTCACCACACGCTGGAATACACACACACAAATACACACATATAATTATAAATGAGATATATGTATAGGCATATATTTATGTGTATTTGTTTATATATACATACACTCACATATACATAGTGTGTACATATGTATATTTACTTGTATATTGTTTGTGTGTACAGGTTTATCTGTATTTGTGAGTTTAATATCCTCACTAACGTATATCATGACAATCAACTCGTGAGACATTTTACTGCTCCTCACTAAATAACAAGTCTCATAAATCATCCAAATCCAGTATTATCTAATCTAATGTCAGTCACGTGTTTGTGTTGTGGATAGATAAAATCATCAGTCTGATATGAAACCAGCGTCTATGTAATGACCTCACTACTATAGTCGTGTGGCGCGTGTGCGCGTGTCGCGGGAGCGCGCGTACCGCGGTCTTCTGAACGTGTCCTCTCTGCGTGATCGTCTTGCTGTGTTTCTCGTTCGCTACTTTCATCCGCTGCACCGCCGACATGATGCTGCAGGTGCTGTGCCCTGTGACAGGAGGCGGAGGATCGCGGAGGATCGCGCTGGACCGGAAAACACAACGACGGATTCGTCCGGTGATTCAGTTCCGTTCGGTCCGCTGAGCTACGCGAATCAGCAGCAGTTTCACGTGACACCTCGCCGGCCACGCCTCTCCGTGACGTCACACAACATAACCCTTTACTTCCTCTTTACTGTCATGAACTCAGAACGACGAACACGCGAAAATGACATGAAAATTATCAAATGAAAAGTGATGAAGAGAGCGAGAGGACATCAGATCTTCAGTCCTCTAATGTCACAAATATATTGTATTGTTCGGCAGTTGTAAACTTTCTTTAAAATTGTTACCTATAGATTGATAGGTTTTTTATGATTTCCTTTTGAATGTCAAGAACTAACAGGCTTTATTTTTAAATCTATTTTATAATATTATATGTCTCTGCAAACCTGATGTGTTTTGTGTGTGTAGTTCAAACAACTTCCTGGGCGCCATCTGTATGAAATCAGATCTGTGGCAATAAAAACGAACGCTCACTTTTAAGAAACGAACACAAACATACAATAGGGTCTACAAAACGATCTGAAAACAAAAGCAATAAACCCAAAAGCAAACATATAACATGGCTTTAAAATAAACCACAGTTTAACTGTTTTCTCGTTTTCAATTCGCAAATTTACGTCTGCTCTCGTGTGGGCGGGGCTTACCTGCGTTTTACTCTTATTGGTCAATGAGATTTGATGGCCCTTCGATGGAGATTTCAGAGATTTGTACAGGCGTTTTGTTTGTTCTTCAGTGACTGTAAATTTCTTATTTATTATCATTTGTTTAGTGTCATACAACTGTTCTTTCGCTTTCTGTAGCAGCACGGAGCATCTTCGTCATCATCATCATCAGTTGTATTCATGTTACACTCAGGTAAGTTATATGTAATTCAGAAAATCAATACTGAACTGAACTAATTTCGATGTGTGCAGAGTTGTACAATGACAATAAAGGCTTTCTATTGTGTTCTGTTTATTATTAGATTTTAATAAAAATAACATTTAATCAACCATTTAAGGATCTCCCCGTCTTATGAAATACTTTTCAGATTAAACTTTGTAATAATTTAATAATAACTTAATTGTGCAGTATAATTATTATTAAAGCATCAATATAATGAATATTATGGTTTTGTATCTGGGTGATTACTTAAGGCATTTAATTGTTGAGTGACACGTGAATTTCAGCGCAACAGAAAAAAAAACATACAGAACCGCTTACATTTACACATTAAATAACATTTATGGACATGACACAAACTTGTATTACAAATTGACACAGATATTTCCAGATTGAGCTCTGGGACTTAAAAACAAATTGGGTCAATGAGACCAACCTCAGCAGATTGTGTTTTGATAAACAAAAAAGTCATGATATAAGTCACACACTTAGTGTCAACAGACCAAACCACTGATGACCCCGATCCAGTTCACTTTTATCCCGAAACACCCGCAGGCCACGCCCTTCCTGCTGTACCCACACATTTTCCTGTGATGCCTCGGGAAGTCCAGGAACATGCATGGTTCCACCCTGTGGTTACAGCCATTCTGTGAGAGGGGAGGGGTGCTGAACTGTCTGCTGACCCCTCGATGATTTGAGGGGGCCAAAAACAAGAGAGCTGATCTTTACCCCAAACAAATCCTGCAACACCTTAGAGGAAACACACACCTGTGAACTGATGTAAGAAATGTTTCTACAAACATAGAATAACAAACAAATTTACAACAGAGCACACTGTATAGATTCTCCCACAATGCAGCGTGCTCAAGATGACGTCAGTCTCTGAGATACAGTATTATCCCGTCCCCCACCCCCCATCAACCTACAATTCTTTTTAGAAACTTCCAAAGTCCAGTAAACTGGTTTATAAGGAACTACTGTATATATAAACTGCTTGTCTCTGAACCAATTAAAGGTCAGCCGTAAAGGACAGTTGTGGCCTAATGGCTAGAAAGTTGTGCTTGTAAACCAGATGTCATAGGTTCAATTCCCACAGCCAGCAGGAAAACAACTGAGGTGCCATTGAGCAAGGCAGCTTTCTCCTCTTCTCTCAGTTGCTCCCCGGGTGTGTGTTCACTACTCACTGGATGGTTAAATGCAGAGGTCACATTTCAGGTATGGGTTATCATACATTGACAAAAACATTACTTTCACTTAGAAAAATGATAAAATTTTTTATGTCCCTGTGTTGCATTTTAGGTTTTTTTTAATAGCAAAAGATGCTGTTTAATTGCTGCTGCTTTTAAATATGATTAAAATTTAAATTATATGAACTAAGATCATTTTAATTGTTGTACGTATTGCGTAACTGCTGTAACTGCTATTCATTCAAACAGACTTCAACAACACTCTCTATGTAAAGCACAAAACTCAAAACTGCGGTTTTGTCACAGTAATTAAAGACAGAAAACTGTAGCAGAGATGCATGCAGCTCGTGCTGAAATGAGTGAAAGGGTTTAACAGCAGAGAGACAGAATAAATGCTTGAGGATCTGTCGCTTCTCTCTGACACTGTTGGTGCTGACCAACTGTTGGTGCTGCACAACTATCTGCCAACAGTGAGAAAACATGAGGCAAGTGACAGCTTGATCTCTGACCTCTGGACATACATTACACTCATGCACGCAGCACGTCCTCACACATGACTCAAGGCACACGTATTTATTTCTGGGATGTTTCAGGCAACTAATTCAGCATGAAGAACATCACTAAACAACACACACAACCAAAACCTCCAATCCTCAGATCTCTGACGTCACAAACTGTGTGAGAAAGCAAAAACGTGTAGTTAACACTACCAATTATTGACAGAAACCAATGAGCAGCTAATACACAAAACCGGTCAATCTGAACACACCTGTTCATTAAAACCTTCTGATAAACACAAACGTCTATACATCAGTCTTTTTGAGGAAACCCTTTATGGTCATCTGTTTTTGTGTAGATAACAGACACATGTGTACACACAACATCATACAGTCTGTCACAGAAACATGACGACATTTGTGATTTTTCTGCAAGTAAATGCGTTTTGGTTGTTTGGGAGTGAAATGTAGAAAATATTCCACATATGTTACTACATGCAGTTCTGGAGGAAAAATGTATTCAAGTTTTAAATTTTATATCACAAGTAAAAACACAAACTTGCACAATCTTTCCTCATTTCTTTTTTATTTATGTCTTAATCCCCAAAAAACACATTTGCTTTCATGGTGGAAAAAGGTTGTTTACAGTTTTGGGTGGCGGAAATCTTTGCCAGCAAACTTTGCCTTTTCACCAAGTTCTTCTTCAATCCTGGAAGAGAGAGATAGAAGGGTGAGGACACTTGGCATTAAAAGATTTTCATTGGACGTGATTGGACAGCTGAGATGAGTGTGATGTCACTGCTGACCTCATCAGCTGGTTGTACTTTGCCAAACGCTCTGATCTGCAGGGGGCACCGGTCTTAATCTGATCAAAGGAGGAGAAAAATGAGTGAATAAGTGAAGCAGTTTCTACATAGAACTTCAACTGTGCGTGTGTGTGCGTGCATTACTTTTTAACACCTTTAAAGACAGAGAGAGAAAGAGAGATAGAGAGAAAGAATTGTGAGTGTTATGGGGGTACCTGTCCTGTGCAAAGACCAACCACCAGGTCAGCGATAAAGGTGTCCTCAGTCTCACCTGAGCGATGACTTACCATCACTCCCCAACCGTTAGACTGAGCCAGTTTACAGCTACACAGAGACACAGAAAGACACAAACATCTCACGTGCATAGACAGACTGGCATATGACGTTAAAGCACCTTTTGTCAGGGCCCTGTGGTTCATCATGAGCCCCATGGTGCAGCTCTTTCAGGGGCTTACTGAGCGCTTTAAAAAAAATGTGCAGACATGACTTGATGGATTGACAAAACAAAGTGAATAAAACAGTGTTACAGCTTTGTAAACATTTTTATAACCTACAATAATCATGCAGCTTTATTCAAAATGATACCCACATATACAGTGTGAATGCTTGTAATGGGTCCTGTGGCACAGCTCTGTGAGGAGGCTGTACTGAATACTCACGCCTGAATGGACTCCGTGACAGAGCCGATCTGGTTGACTTTAAGCAGCAGGCAGTTGCAGGCCTTCTTTTCACAAGCCTGCTGGATACGTTTGGGATTTGTGACAGTCAGATCATCTCCCACCACCTGGATGTCCACAGAGCTTGTGAACTTAGTCCAGTTCTCCCAGTCATCCTGGTCAAATGGATCTTCAATGGATTGAACTACAACCCAATACACAACAGCTGTATATTAACAGATCTCGGTGCACAATGCAAGTCAGTGTGTCTGGGTGAGTTTATGTACCTGGGTAGTTCTTGATGAAGCTCTTGTAAAGGTCTCCCAGCTGGTCTCCAGTGATGTAGCGCTTTGGGTCATCAGGGGATTTAAAGTCCAGATCATATTTACCAGCCTTGAAGAACTCGGACGCTGCCACATCCATTCCAATGATAATCTTATCAGGATAACCGGCCTTCTCAATAGCCGATTTCAACAGCTCCAGAGCTTAAAGAGAGACAGACAGAGAGTGAGACTAGAGTTACTTAGTCTTCTTGTCAATAACTGTTTGTAAAACACAGCGTCAACTTCTTACCTTCGTTGTTTTCCAGAATGTTTGGAGCGAAACCACCCTCGTCTCCCACATTGGTGGCGTCTTTGCCATATTTGGCTTTGATGACATTCTTCAGGTTGTGGTAAACCTCCGCGCCGATCCTCATGGCCTCATGGAAGTTTTTGGCTCCCACAGGCAGGATCATAAACTCTTGCATGGCCAGTTTATTTCCGGCGTGCGAACCTCCGTTGATAACGTTAAACGCCTGCGCATGAGGAAAATGACATGAGGACAGACAGACAGACAAGGTGGAGGAGAGGAGGGCGGGTGGAGCACACATACCGGCACGGGGAGGATGACATCTTTGTTTCCAGCGAGATCAGCAATGTGACGGTACAGAGGAACGCCCTTCTCCGCTGCACCCGCCTTACACACGGCCAGGCTCACACCCAGGATAGCATTAGCACCAAACTTAGCTGTGAAGAAAAACGAAGTGTTAGGCCTTGTTTATACTTTTGACTGATTCCACAATGCGAGCCTCTGCTGACAAGAGGCTCACAGACGAGGCGTTTATGCTTGACATGCTTGCTGTTGTAATATGAATTCAAACGACAGGGGGTGACTCACAGTAATCAAGTCTAAAACAAACATGAAGTAGCAGACAGAATTAATAGTGTACTGGAACAACACTCGCACTTACAATACTAAAACATTTATTAAAAAAACACTTTAAATACTTCTTTATTAAAAGTTATTTTATTTTTCTATAAACAAACAAATTGGAAATCTTAAGGTTTTGGTTTCATTCCTCATTCATGGTATGTTCAAAACAAATATAAACCAATAGTTTTGAATCCCATATAAAAAATGCATTCTTGTTTTAACTAGAAAATTTTCCATACTTCACTTGTCAAAGTGTCAGATAAAGAGTAGATGCATTTTTCTGCATGGATTGATTATAAAGATGCTGTATAGACAGAATCCTTGAAGTCATTTTCGAATGCCAAGCCACACAAAGTTACAAAAAAATGGCTTGCACAGGGCCACGCGAAATTAGGTCTTGCGAACTCAACACGCACGGACGCCCAATCTACGATGACATTTGTCGCGCACACCAGCATGCCCCTCAGGATGCGTCAAGTATAAACCAAGTTTTACAGGGTAGAGTGTGTGTGTGTTTACTCAAGTACAATTTGGGGACATGGCGTCATTAGAAGTAAATTCTGATGTGTGTGTATTTACATTTGTTCTCGGTTCCATCAAGTTCCAGCATGAATCTGTCAATCTTCTCCTGTTCAACAACGCTGAACTTCTGTAGATGTTAATCACAGAAACTCTTTATTTCACAGAAAATTACTTTACATGACACACATATCGAATATCCATCCCATTAATTGAACATGAAGAACATAACACTCTGATGGCCCATATGAAACATCTATGGCCAGTAAATTCTCTCAGTTCTGAGGATGACGTCACTGATGCTCTACATGATCTGACCTTTTCAATCAGTTTGGGTGCGATGTCCTTGTTCACGTGGTCCACAGCCTTCTGGGTACCTACAACACACACATTAGGATTTTGCTGTGTGTCTAATGAGGAGTGTGTTTTTCAGTGTCTGTTGGAGGTGCAGGTGCACGTCTCAGTGCGTGTTGGAGGTACATGTGTGTGTTTCAATGTGTGCTGGAGGTACAGTTGCACCTTTCCCCAGGTAACGAGTTTTGTCTCCATCTCGGAGCTCCAAAGCCTCATGAACTCCAGTGGACGCACCGCTGGGAACAGCTGCCCTGAAACGACCTGAGACACAATGAGAACCTAAAAATGAAGAACTGATCAAGACAAAGTCTAAATGTCTGATGAGTTCAGAGGTCTTACAAAAGAGAGAAATGAGAGAGAGATTTATGGTTCTCTGAATGGTTTCTAGGGATTTTTTAAATATTTCATTGTCTGCTATTAATAAACCTAATTAGCTTAAATGCCAAATGTGTATGTTTATTGTGTCACATCAATAAATCTAGGTGTTAATTAGCATCCATATAAACTTACATGAACAGTATTTTTGTGTGTGTGTGTGTGTGTGTGTGTGTGTGTGTGTGTGTGTGTGTGTGTGTGTGTACCTTTAGTCGTGTAAAGATCCACTTCAACTGTGGGATTTCCTCTAGAGTCGAGGATCTCACGAGCGTGAATTTTAGTGATGGACATCCTGAAAGCGAAATAAACAGTGTTCAAATGCAGCCTAGTGTTATAATGTACAGTACACGCATGCACACACACGCACACATTACAGCTGTCGTTACTGATACAGTTTGATGTTTGCTATTAATAGAGCAGCTACAGCAGCAGATGAGAGAAAAACGTGTGTGTCAAATCTCTGACATACCACACATGACCACACGACCTTTACAAAGACTTGCTGAACTCTGACCTTCTCTGTAAAAGCATCCTGACCTTTTCCTGTGAGCACCAACACTGTTCTCCACTGTAAGAACTGTGGAACCCGCAGTCAGATAGTGAAGAGCACCTCCAATATCCTCACCAGTTGCTTTTTGACTATATTGGCTGATGTCCTGTTCACGATAACACTGTAGTTTTCTCAGACAACTTTGTTATTTTATAGTTCAAAACGAATCCTCAATTTCTGATTGACACATAAAAACTGAACATTTGAGACTTTCTACATCTTAGCTGCAGCCAACAAATATGTTCAATGACAACGTACTCTTTTCTACAGACAGGCGTCTTCCCACACGTCAAAGAATTCCTATTATTTTAATCTATCATATGTGATAAGTGGATAGGCTTTTGTGAATATTAATGGCGTCGACGTATCTCTCAGTTCTTAACCTTTTCAATGAACAGACTTCATTTCCAGGCTTAGAAATCTCCACTTTAAAACGTCTAAATATTTCCAGGTTTCTCATCACAGATTGGGCCAAACATAAACCACCAATCACAGAGAAGCATCTTATCGCGCGGAGCTGCCCAGCAGCCTGCCGCGCACGCGCAGTGACGCAACTGCGAGTTATGAAATAACTTCCGGTCAATAAAGACGGACTCTGACTTTACCCGAGAGAGTTTCTCTGTGAAAACTGGAGGTCACAATCTGCGTTTGTACATCATGTCACTGACCGCTGACGGGCCTTCAAACAACATTTCCTGTAAACGGTTTATTAACGTTACATGCCTGTAACCGGTTATGATCCAAAATTGTTATTAATATAAAAGCGTGAAGGTCTTTCAGTGCGTTTCAGATTTCAGAAGATCCGAATCGTCAGAAGTTTTGATTCAGTTTAACAAACTCAGTTTCAGTTCGGTTTCAGTCCCCATATAACACAGTGTGTCCTTACATAACACTTGCACATCTGTATGAAACTACACAAGAGCTCAACGCTTTACAGATCACGAATCAGAGTACGCTTTTGAAACAGATACACAGCGGGTCTCTGATCAGGAAACAACAGCTGAATTATATGTCTTATTGAAAGACAGAACTGAACAGTTCAGAGAAACGCGTACAGGTGAACGACAACTGCTGAGGTTTGGTTACCTGCGAGCGGACCTGGTGCGTCTGTCTCTGTTTGACGGGCTGCGAGTGCGCGCCTCGACCTCAGACGAGCAATTTATAGATGATCTCTCAACAACGTCCCCGTATATGGAAAAGACTTAGGGAGCATCTAGAAAATACCACCCATTTATTGTTAACGCGGCGCGCGCATGTTTGGGGACACGCCCACAGCTGTGTTATTGACATTGCTGATGTTTTACATAGTCACAAGGGAATCATACAAAAAGATCACACTTGCTAACATTGTCTATTTGTCTATATACCAGATATTCCCAACTCTGGCCCCAATGGTCCACTTTCCTATGGAGTTTAGCTCCAACACTGGTCAACACACCCAAGCATGCTAATCAAGGACTTGACAAGGAGTACTAGAAAGTTCCAGGCATGTGGGTCTAATTAGGATTGGAGCTAAACTCTGCAAGAAAATAAACAGCAAAGGCCAAAGTTGAGAACCTCTGCCGTCTTCTATTTAAAAAATAGTACATGAAACAAAATGCAAGAATGATAAATGTTTCAATCAGTACTTTGCCAAGCTGCATGTTTTATCCATTAAGTGTAATTTCTAGTTCATCTGACCCTCTTGAAACTGAGGTAGAAAGCACAGGTTAATCATGTCCCAGTTCACATTCTTATGAACTATTCTGTGCTGTTTAGTATTATAAATATTGTAGGTAGTGTTCTCATGATAACAAATCCAATATTTTGGGTACTGGGATGAAGCACTTTTACAACCAACACATGAAGTGTGGAACGTTGGTTTAGTTTGTGATTTACACAGAAATGTATTGTGCTTGTGAATGGTCACACAGAACAGGGCCACAGTCTTCACTCATATCCTCTCTTTGGCTAATGTTTAGAAACACTCAGACGCTCCCTTGTCAACTTCCACACTTGAATGAAAGGTCAGGGTTGAATTAAAGGGGGAAATGTGAGAGTGAGTTTGGGTTCGAATCTAAAGGGCATCCACGATGATCCACCCTTCCTTCCTCTCTGTCTCTCTGTCTTTCTCTCTCTCTCACAGACGCACATTTTGTCGGCAGCACAAGGTTAAAATTATACCCCCATCATGAGACCTCACACTCCAACCTTTATGTGGTTAACATGTGAGGTTTTGTTTACCCAGAAATTAAAACTCTGTCATTATTTCTAATGAGTTTGAAATTACATACTGTAAGGGTGAATAAATGACTGTTCAAAAATTTATATTAAAATTCTTTAGAAATTCATTCTTTTCACCTTCACATATTGTAATATTGCATATTGCTAAATTAACTCCCACAGTTACCAACCAACGTCATGGAAAACATTTGACAATATTTTAAGACATTTTTAGGAATTTCACATATGTTCTTGAAAAATCAGGACAGAACATACAAATAAGTGTCCAGATTTTGTTTGGGCCTGAATATCAGTCTGTGTGTGTTAAACAGACACTGAAACAGTGTGTGTGTGTGATCTCCACTGAGACACAAAATCTCACTGAATTGTTCTAAAATAGTCCTAAGTTCCTGTGTGTGTTTACTGAGGAAGTGTGTTTTGTGTGTGATTACAGATACTGTCAGTGTCGTTCAGTTGCCTGATTGTGACAGGGTATAAGGATGTGATCTGTGTTTCAAATGCATCAAACTGCCATCACCCATCATGCCCACACAATGGCGCAGCAGCTGATGCTGTAATGCTGCTCGCATTTCATGCACTTCATAAACACTCATGAGGTGCTCTTGCCTCTGTGGTTTAATGTGTCAAAAGCAACATTTCCTGTTCCCTCTGTTGCAGAATGTTCAGACACACAGTTACTGCAAAGAATGTTATGTGTGTGTTTGGCTGAATCCGAGTGTTATGTGTGTGTTGGGTCGAATCCGAGTGTTATGTGTGTGTTCAGCTGAATCCGAGTGTTATGCGTGTGGTGGGTTGAATCCGAGTGTTATGTGTGTGTTCAGCTGAATCTGAGCGTTATGTGTGTGTTCAGCTGAATCAGAGTGTTATGTGTGTGTTGGATTGAATCCGAGTGTTGTGTGTGTTGGGTCAAATCCGAGTGTTATATGTGTGTTCAGCTGAATCTGAGTGTTATGTGTGTGTTCAGCTGAATCTGAGTGTTATGTGTGTGTTGGATTGAATCCGAGTGTTATGTGTGTGTTGGGTCAAATCCGAGTGTTATATGTGTGTTCAGCTGAATCCGAATGTTATGCGTGTGTTGGGTTGAATCCGAGTGTTATGCATGTGTTAGGTTGAATCCGAGTGTTATGTGTGTTGGGTTGAATCCGAGTGTTATATGTGTGTTCAGCTGAATCCGAGTGTTATGCGTGTGTTGGGTTGAATCCGAGTGTTATATGTGTGTTCAGCTGAATCCGAGTGTTATGTGTGTGTTCAGCTGAATCCAAGTGTTATGTGTCTGTTGGTTGAATCCGAGTGTTATGCGTGTGTTGGGTTGAATCCGAGTGTTATGCGCGTGTTGGGTTGAATCTGAGTGTTATGTGCGTGTTGGGTTGAATCCGAATGTTATGCGTGTGTTGGGTTGAATCCGAATGTTATGCGTGTGTTGGGTTGAATTTGAGTGTTACGTGCGTGTTGGGTTGAATCCGAGTGTTATGTATGTGTTAGGTTGAATCTGTGTAGTGTTTTTGAACATTACAAATGTTTTTAACATGGTGTACTTAACCGTCTGTGCTGTTGAGAATTAATGTCACTATTAAAGGAAATGAGCTACAGAAAAGGTCACATGATGGCCCTCATTTGTGAAACACAAGCAGAACAAATTTCTTGTAGGATGCTCTGCCTCGACTTGATCATTTACGTTAAAACTGAAATACAATTCATGAAACACAATTCTGCTTGTGTTTCATGAAGTACACACAGACAGGTCAACAAACAGCCAGAGTCCTGGAGCTCTCACTGAAGTGTTGAGAGTATGCAAAACTCCATTTTGCTAAAGATTGTATTGAGCCCTGGACTTCTGCTTCGGATGTGTTTAAGGTTTTCTCTTCATTTGTTTGACACACGCACATTAGTGAGAACCGATGTTGTGCATTTTTCCCCAGGAACAACTTTCTTCTTACTGAAGAAGGAGAACAAAAGACACAGACAGCAGCAGCTCCATAGAAACTCTCTCTTTATTTGACATCTAACAGTCAGAATTTACTGATTTGTTCAGCAGTATTTCACACAATTGTACAAACAGATGCTAAAACCTTTCGAATTGACCCTCCTCCCATCTCACACAGCAAAATACTATAGTACCATAAAATCAATCAAATAGTTAATGATGAAAACAATGAATGCTTTTGATGTTAACTAGAGTTTGTTTTTCACTGCCTGACTGAAGAGACGACGAGAACAAATTAAGACCTGAAACTCCTGCAAGAGTAACAAATGAGATGAAGACTCAAGACCTCTCAGACTAGCGTGACAGCTGTCACATCTGTCCTTCTGTAAAGGAAATCAGGTCAGGTGTGACAGGGAGTGGGTGTGGCACATCTGGGTAAAGTGGGAGGGGCCAGTGGGGAAAGGCGGGATGGGGTGTGTTCACATGTTCATTTTCCTGAGGTATGCGGTCATGTCGAAGACAGGTGGATTTACTTTTCCTCCATGTGCATCCTTTACTCCTTTAGCAATGATTAGAGCTGACGTACAGAGAGAGAGAGAGATAAGGTTCAATTTCATAAAAACATAAGTAAAACACCCCCTTCCCCAATACAACAAAATATTTTCATTAAGAAATTTTCATTAAGAAAATAATGCCTGTTTTTAGAACCATTAAAGCCACTTTTACCTTATTTCAATTAAAAACAAAATATTTTTACTTTTAGGTTACTTACTTTAATGTTTTATGTTTACTTTAATGTTTAATGATTAAACATTCAGTCTGTTCACATGCTATATAAGAACCTGAAGGAGTGCATTTAATAATCTGCACCTTTGTGAGTTTTGCCGATGGTGAATGAAAATGGGTCGGGCTCTTTCTCTGAGGTCTTCATCTTAATGTCCATGGTGTTCTGACCATCCACATTCAGAGCGTCTCTCAGCACTGTGCACTTCCTGCCGGCCAGAGTCACGCCATTAGCAAACAGACCGCTGCGGTCATTGGCTACAATAGCCTTAACCTCTGCTGCCTAGAGACAGAGAGACAGAAAAAGAAGAGAGAGGGAGATTGTTGGTGATATAATGTCCCAGAGAATTACAAGTTGTAACAAGTAGCAACATTTTAAAGAGGCATATCCCCCCCACAGTCAGATTCTCACTCAGCTCATGTTTTGTCATGTTCGACATCTAACTTCATTTCACCATTATAAAGGCTGTAAGTCTTCCTCTTTTTCTCTGTTTTAGTTTGTTTCATCACTGCAAGAGTTTGTTAAAATGAAATGGTCACATCACTTTAAAATAACATCAGCACATGAAAACACTCAGATGGAGCTGAACAGAAGCAGCCTCAATCAAACAGTCACTTTAATGTCGTATGAAACAGATACTTGCAAACACTTTCACACAGTCAACCTCTCCATTCTGCATCCCTTAAAGTTGCATGTCAGAACATGAAAGGGGGTAACACACACACACACCTCACACAAAACTGCAAAAACATCCCCCAAACACACACACATTAATCCAGCTCTCTGAGGACACTTCACGGACCTCTATTCTTATTATTCTCAAAGCTTTGTAACAGACAAGTCCAAACTTTTCACCCATCTAACAACAGTGAACTGCTTCCACCTGTGAGATCCAAATCTTTCAAAAATGGCTGGAGGACTTACACACAGGTTTATAGACCAAATTACATTTCAGTTGACAACCAAAAATTGTATCTTACTATAAAAAGTTGTGTCTATGAAAGGCCCTTACTTATACTGGTTGTAAGGTCTGTATTTGAACATGTAATAATATATATATATATATATATATATATATATATATATATATATATATATATATATATATATATATATATATATATAATATTTTATACACACACATATATTATCCGACATTAAAGTAAAATCTCTTTCAAAACTCTCGGAGCACGCGCGGGAGCGCGCGTCATGAGTGGACAGGCGGAAGAACGGCGCGCGCACACAGAGGTTCCCCTCACTTACCCATTTCCGCCTTTAACACACATGACCAAATAAGGAGCATTTCTCAGATCTCAGTGAGACTCCGTTGAGGAAATTCAGTTCGAATGAATAAACGAGAGACGATCTCATTTATCATAAATACAATAAAACTGTTTACTAAGGATTTTATCCGAAATAACTGCTTATGAAATGCAGATGAGGAACGTTTATGAGTTTACACCGCCACAAACCCGTTATAATCACGACCCTGTCTCGAAGCGCAGCTCTTCAATTCTAACAGGCGCGTTATAAACGGAGAAAGTTTTGCGCATCCGGGATCGCCGCGCCTTTTGCGTGGAAGAGGGAACACGTTAAAAAAGTGACACGCCAATTAAAGCAATAAACGCACGAGCAGCTACACTAATGTACAGTGACGGAGAAGAAGTGAGCTCGTTTTGTACCGTGACGTTGCAGAGCCAGCCGCCGGGCGCTGACGCCCAGACGGACTCCTGCCCCGCCGCGTGCCCGATGATCGCCGCATCATCCACCCACTCGCTCTTTGTCAAGTTGACGATGTAGCCGTCCCAGCTCATGACTGCTGCTCTAGATCTGCAAAGCAATAAAAACACGTCTAATCATATCTATCAGAACCACCGCTGCTGCTGCTGTTAAGAATTTATTGTTGTATGTTGTAACGCTCATGAAATCTCTCAGCGGACGTGCCAGCAGATGCACTCGGATAAACATCAGGGAAGCGTTTAAAACGAATAAAGACAAACGAATAAAGAAAGCAAGTACCTAACTGCGTTCCTGCTCCGATGCAAAGTGAGTTTGAGGAAGTCCGCGTGAGTTTATATGCAGCAGCCGCGCGCGCCCTGCCCCGCGGGCCACTTCCGCACAGCGCGAGACATTTAGTGTGAAGATTTACTGAAGACGGGCCGTGTGCATGACGCGAGCACATCACCTCCAGAGCACATCACCTCCAGAGCACATCACCTCCAGAGCACATCACCTCCAGAGCACATCACCTCCAGAGCACACCACCTCCAGAGCACACCACCTCCAGAGCACATCACCTCCAGAGCACATCACCTCCAGAGCACACCACCTCCAGAGCACATCACCTCCAGAGCACACCACCTCCAGAGCACATCACCTCCAGAGCACACCACCTCCAGAGCACATCACCTCCAGAGCACATCACCTCCAGAGCACATCACCTCCAGAGCACACCACCTCCAGAGCACATCACCTCCAGAGCACACCACCTCCAGAGCTTTCTGTTGAAATGCCTTTCAAAGACTCCACATGCTGAAGCCAGAAGTTCACCACATGACACACAAGTACACGCACCAGTATATTATTCACTGTCAGTGTTGTAAATGTCTGAAACACGTGCTAAAAACAAGTGATTATAATCTGGACCAAGAAATCTCATTTGTAATCAGGTGAGAATATGATATGGTAGTGTGTCATCATTCAAATAGTTGTTGGGCGTTGTTGTGTTTAAACATCTGTTGAGCTGAGCATCTCTGTGTTTAGTTTCAGTACAACCAAACAGCTTCAGAAGACTCGATCATTTTATAAAGGCAGTTTCATGATAATTTATCATACTTTAATTCTGCTCTGTTGTCAATTTAAGACATTGACAAGGTTAAGGAAAGAGGACATTTTCTCCTGTTTCACAGAAGTTTCATCAGTGTTCAAGTCTAGAAACAACATTTGGAGTAAAGGAGGACAGATTGAAATGTCCCTTTAAAGGTTCTGAACCTGTCAGACTGGCTGCTGTGTCTTGATCTTTCAGATACCACTGAGTTCTGATGTACATGCACATGTGAGGCCGCAGACAGGATCAGATTGACAGTTCGTCTGGTTGACTGACGTTCCACTTCCTGATCATTCACAGCTCAGTTTGCATTGAATTAAAATAATATATCTGAGCTGAAGCTGAACAGTTTGAGATTTATATTTAACTGGGTGGAAGTTTGGCCATTCGCAGAGTGACACAGATCAGGGAGGCAACGGAGCCCAACCACAGCATCCTGTTTGTGAATCTTCAAACTGCCTGATATGACAGGAAGATGGTGAAAAGGAAAGTGAATGAGAGTTTCAGTATTTTGTGTGAGATCTCACAGCCATCTCACTCTCTCTTCACCACAATACCAACCAGAGAAGGCTACTTGACACTAAGCATAATAAATGGTCCATGAAGTAACCAATCAGTCTGTGCCATGTGAGCGGAAAGGAGGTGGGGCCAAAGTGGATGCAGGACTGCAGCTGTAAAACTTAATACTGACTGATGATCCATTTGGTTTTGATTAGAGATTTGAAACCTCTTACCAAACAAATCTCCATCAGAACATCTTCTGACCACCACAACATCACACCAGTATGGGACAAAAGCTGCAGACATCTGCCTAGTAATAGCTCAGTTTACTGAGAGTCAGATCTACTAAAGCTGTGGAATTTAGACTCATGTTCTTACTGGTTGGCCCAAGCAGGAGATGTTTTTATCATAACATGCATTCACATGCAGACTAGTGTAACGAAAACAGAATGTGTGCCTGTGAGGCAAACACACACACACACCTCAGTCTCATTTAGCTGGGTGTGTAAAGCAGCTCTCAGTCAGAGCAGAGCACACATCTTTATCTTTGAGTTTATCAAGACGCAGGCAATTTATGAACAATAGAACAATATGAAATAACTTTTTGAACACTGCATTTATTTAAGTGGTTTCATCACCAACAAAACAGGTTCAAAGTGCTAAACACTTATGAAAGATAAACCTTGATGACAGTTAAAGTTTCGGGAGACTGACCACAGCTGAATTTAAAATTTCTGTGAAAGACTCGACTTCAGCAGAATCTGTCACTTCTATTAAAGATATAATAGAAGTAAATAGAAACAGGTGAGACGCTGCAGCAGAGTGACACAAGCAGCTGTTTTAAATTCACCTGTGTTGTGATTTAACTAATGAACAATAAATAAATAAAAGCTCTTCCTGAACTCTCCTTCAGAGAGAGTTATTGTGCAGCAGATGTCTGGCTCACATTGTAGAACATTCTGATGATTGTAGAGCATCCAGTCTGAATGAAGGCTCTCTGGAAGGATCTCCTGCTGGAGGTGTAGGTGAAGATGTGCTGGAGATGTGGGTGGAAGCTCATTTGCCAGTCAAAAGGGGAAGAAAATAGTACATTCTGCACAGCAAAGGAAGGAATTACATTTTATCCAGCATACAGAGCTTTAGTCACAGATGACATTTGAATTATTTTGACTCACTTTTTAGACAATATTAACAATATTCCTCAAGCAGACTAAGAAAAGCATCTGAACAAACAATTTCATATTGATCATATTGATGTTGTTACAGGGGTGAGAGATCCCAGCATGCATTGCGGCATTAAAAACAATGTGGTTACTGTTTTGGCATCATTGTTGTGTGGCTCATATTTTAATTTAATGTTTGTTGACTGTCACCATTATGGGGTCTATGTGTGACTATACAAACAAAACTAGCATATTATATCATGTAAGGTGTTCTGATCTTTAGAAGCAAAGTTTGCAGAGTTCCCATCACAACTGCAAAAGACTGATTTGTCTCAGTGAAGTTTCATGTACAGAGAACTACGGTAACACACACTCACTTATTCAACAGCATTGACTTCTCTATTTCACACACACCCCCACAGTACTGAACTGACTCTCTGACTTCCGGTCTCAGAAAGTCTCTGACAGGAAGTGGGGAAACTGTAAAGCATCCTCCAATCTACACATTCTCTGATCCGGTCTCATTTTCACTCATCTTGTCGTATTCTTCTATAACCTCTTTTTCTGCTTAGATGTCTTTTAGGTGGATTGACACACACTTCGCTCAGTGTAATATGCCCTTATTAGGTAAACTAGGAAGTGATAAAAGAGTAACTCAAATTTCTGCCTGTGTGTGTCAACTGCTTAAACTCTCATTTTTTTAAAGTGTTATTTGCAGATGCCTGTATTAATAATCTCATTAAATGGCCGAATTGGTTTTACTAGGTGTAGAATTACTGAGACCACCTGAAAGTGCTGAACACACAAGAAGAACATTAACACTAAACTGCTCCAGAGAGACTGGGGTTGTACAAGGAAGTGTCATAAGAGTCAGATACCATCTCTCTCTCGCTCTCTCTCTCTCTCACACACACACACACTTATGCATGTATATCTGCTGAACTGTTTTAACATGTAGGGGACTTTTCTGAGGAATGTAGATTTGGTACTGTAGTTCACAGGGGTGTCTTTTCAGCAGCGCCCTCTTCTGGCAAACGATGCAAATTAATTCTAAAACTGCAATCATTTTATCATGTTTCAAACAGCCAAGGGCAGTTTTATTATTTACAGAGCACAGATTTGATTCATTGATGCCTCTGTGTATCACTACTACAGCACAGAACCTGATCAAGTAAATGAAACTGATCTACTTCAGAGTTTCCACAGAGAAGAGAACATTCAAGACTAAATGTATTCATTCATTCAAGTCAGCATAACTTACTATCAGAGGGATTTTCAGGACAAACTTCAGCTTTTGTGGTATCATCGTAATATAGACTGTGGTTTATTTCTGCAGTTCTGTTATTTGAAAACACTTCATAAGGAGCAGCGGGGACAATTCTGTCAAAAAGCCACATAAATCATAAATTACTCAAAACATTTCACTGTCACAATAAATGACTGACAAATGTAAAACACAAGGAGCATTTGAAACAAGGAACACTTGTGTTAATGTCAAAACACTTGCTGGTATTCTTCTGATATATAATGCTATAAATCAACACTTACTGGCAAAAGTGAGGGACACTTCACCACAGTCCATTTAAAGTTGGTGTCAAGCATAACGACTTGGTTTACAGCAGAATTATCCTTACGAACTAGTATAACATTTGCTATAGTTATTCAGACATTCGAACCTAAAAAAAAAGGAACATGCTGTTCTTGAATTAAAATCCACATACACTTAAGAGTAACCATGGTTTATTGGGAAAAACAAACAGAGGCCAATCAGCAACACAGATCTAGCTGTCTGCTGCAGAGGGATTCAGATTAGATGAACAGCACTAGATACAGATGGCACCAGAAGAAAGGGTTAGGATAAAACGCTGGATAAAATAGCCATGCCACCGGCCTAGTCCACCTGTAAACTCATCCTAGCTAAAGATGTCATTCACAGAACCAGACTCCTCAGCGGCAGCTGCCCTCGCCAGCCCCATTTGTAGACACATTTGTACAGACAGTGTTTTGGCTTGTTTTAATGTAAAATTATTTTGCTGTAATTTAGAGCACAGCACATCATGCCTAATGTTATCCCTTCAGCTCTTATTATCCCTTATTAATCACAACTACCTGTGTATGTCTGTGAACTTTCACAAATTACATTTTGTTTCCACATGTGTAAGGTATCTGGTCTTTTTAGGAAATTTACCTTTCCAGCTATTCTTCCTCATATGTCTGGCAAACATGAAGTTTAGTGGGTAGCTACTATGCGCGTATTGTTTGAATATAACCCTCTTCATGCTGCCGTGCACACCGTTATTCCTCTCATGAACTTCGGCGTTTGCTTACAGCGCGGTCTCTGAAGCTAAAATTGTTATCGACTTGCTTTCTTTTTGGTAACACAAATACTCACATTTATAAGTTACGCAGTGAAGTTTAATACGCAGGAATATGCTTGTGTCGAAATGACCGACCTTACAAACAACCGGCGAAACAAACCGCATCACAAAGCCAATTCACAAAACTGAACGATAACTCGCTTCAGCTGCTGCTCACACACACAGCATTTATGTTCACATCCTTAAAAGGGTTAGTAGATTTATTTTATTATTTGATGTTTTGTGTTTATTTGTTGTATTTGTCATATATGCTTTTTTATAACGAGTGTGATATAACGAGCCTCTACCTTTGAGTCTTTATGTAGTTTATTTACATATATTTTACTACTGATGTAGTCTAAACAAATGATGAAAGCCAACTACTGCTATATCTGATGCCGGGATTTATAACACTGGGCACAGTGATATACATTTATATTAACCATTGTCCATTTAGAAAACATCTACTTTAATAGCAACACAGAAGTAACGCCCTGGACATGATGCATTGAGGGTTGGAGTTTTTTAAGGTTGAAGCAAAACTTGGCAAGAAGGTGGCGCTCTAGGAGTTAGAGTTGATAACTGCACTAATTAAAGTCACTAATTTCTCTTTAGGTGCTGAAGGCCAGGTGCTGAAAATCTAGGTCACTTTAAAAACCCTGCTTAGAGTAAGTTTGGTAAGTAGAGTTAGGTTGGTGTTTTAATCAGTAGTCAAGATGAATAGTTTGAAACGGCTGTTTTTGGTAGCCTTGTGTCACCAATTCTTGCTCAAAGGTGAAATTATTTCTGCATTTGGATGTAACATTTAAATGATTTCATGAATACATTTCCTTTAATCCTTTACTTCCAGGGCAAACATCTCCAATTGGACATGCAATTTACCAGACTGATGTTGAGCAAGTTCAGCTGGGGAGTGAAGGTTTGTCTTGGAATTTGATTCTTGTCTCGGTTCATTAGTAGTTGTTGTGTTATTCTGAATTTCACCTGGGTCTAACCTCTCAAGATTATTAGTGTCTTATTATTGTGCGTCTTCTCCAGGTTATCCAGTGCCCCATCAACTGAACAACCAAACTCCAACAAGACCAGTGGTAGCAAAGTGCAACATGGCTGTTTTGTTGTCCTTAAAAAATGCATCTGGACTTCTTATTCAAAAAGGTGCTTTTAAACGGATTGGCTTGCACTTGAATGAAAAATTGCTACTTTGCTAAAATAAATGGGTGTTTTATGCTTACAATATCTTTTAGGTATTGATAGGGAGGAGCCCAGCCCTCGCCAGCCCCAGCCCGAGGAGCCCAGCCCTCGCCAGCCCCAGCCCGAGGAGCCCAGCCCTCGCCAGCCCCAGCCCGAGGAGCCCAGCCCTCGCCAGCCCCAGCCCGAGGAGCCCAGCCCTCGCCAGCCCCAGCCCGAGGAGCCCAGCCCTCGCCAGCCCCAGCCCGAGCCCAGCCCGCCCAGCCCTCGCCAGCCCCAGCCCGAGGAGCCCAGCCCTCGCCAGCCCCAGCCCGAGGAGCCCAGCCCTCGCCAGCCCCAGCCCGCCAGCCCGAGGAGCCCAGCCAGCCCAGCCCTCGCCAGCCCCAGCCCGAGGAGCCCAGCCCTCGCCAGCCCCAGCCCGAGGAGCCCAGCCCTCGCCAGCCCCAGCCCGAGCGAGCCCAGCCTCGCCAGCCCCAGCCCTCGCCAGCCCCAGCCCGAGGAGCCCAGCCCTCGCCAGCCCCAGCCCGAGGAGCCCAGCCCTCGCCAGCCCCAGCCCGAGGAGCCCAGCCCTCGCCAGCCCCAGCCCGAGGAGCCCAGCCTCGCCAGCCCCAGCCCGAGGAGCCCAGCCCTCGCCAGCCCCAGCCCGAGCAAGCCCAGCCCTCGCCAGCCCCAGCCCGAGGAGCCCAGCCTCGCCAGCCCCAGCCCGAGGAGCCCAGCCCTCGCCAGCCCCAGCCCGAGGAGCCCAGCCTCGCCGCGGCCCCAGCCCGAGGAGCCCAGCCCTCGCCAGCCCCAGCCCGAGGAGCCCAGCCCTCGCCAGCCCCAGCCCGAGGAGCCCAGCCCTCGCCAGCCCCAGCCCGAGGAGCCCAGCCCTCGCCAGCCCCAGCCCGAGGAGCCCAGCCCGAGCCCCAGCCCGAGGAGCCCAGCCTCGCCAGCCCCAGCCCGAGGAGCCCAGCCCTCGCCAGCCCCAGCCCGAGGAGCCCAGCCCTCGCCAGCCCCAGCCCGAGGAGCCCAGCCCTCGCCAGCCCCAGCCCGAGAGCCCGCGAGCCCAGCCCTCGCCAGCCCCAGCCCGAGGCCCAGGAGCCCAGCCCTCGCCAGCCCCAGCCCGAGGAGCCCAGCCCTCGCCAGCCCCAGCCCGAGGAGCCCAGCCCTCGCCAGCCCCAGCCCGAGGCGCCCAGCCCTCGCCAGCCCCAGCCCGAGGAGCCCAGCCCTCGCCAGCCCCAGCCCGAGGAGCCCAGCCCTCGCCAGCCCCAGCCCGAGGAGCCCAGCCCCCGCCAGCCCCAGCCCGAGGAGCCCAGCCCTCGCCAGCCCCAGCCCGAGGAGCCCAGCCCCGCCAGCCCCAGCCCCAGGAGGCCCAGCCCTCGCCAGCCCCAGCCCGAGGAGCCCAGCCCTCGCCAGCCCCAGCCCGAGGAGCCCAGCCCTCGCCAGCCCCAGCCCGAGGAGCCCAGCCTCGCCAGCCCCAGCCCGAGGAGCCCAGCCCCCGGCCCAGCCCCAGCCCGAAGCCCAGCCCTCGCCAGCCCCAGCCCGAGGAGCCCAGCCCTCGCCAGCCCCAGCCCCCAGCCCACCGAGAGCCCAGCCCTCGCCAGCCCCAGCCCGAGGAGCCCAGCCCTCGCCAGCCCCAGCCCGAGGAGCCCAGCCCTCGCCAGCCCCAGCCCGAGGAGCCCAGCCCTCGCCAGCCCCAGCCCGAGGAGCCCAGCCCTCGCCAGCCCCAGCCCCTTATTGCCTGCCTGTTTAAACCAAGATGTACCTTTGATGTAAAATCACTTCTAGGCTCTGTGCATCACTAAATCTGCTGTTTTTAGACCGTCTTGGTTTTTATGGTTTACCCAAATAAAACCAGTTTTCTCTGGAAAGTGTTTGGTGACCTCCATGCTAGTCTAACTGATCTTCAATTTGAATCCTTTTTCTGGATTCTTTACTGATTTGGAGCTCTGTAAAATAACCTTTGAAGGGTAACTGAGGTTTTCTCTTTACCATTAAGAGGTAACTAACAGCCTTTTTTGTGTAATTATGCTTACAGGAGAAAGGAGGCTGGCCCCTGGGCTGGTGTTTTCCTGGTAAATGAGAATTGATATTTTGCATGTTTAAACGCATGGACTACAAATGTTAGCGAGTTGAACACATTTTGAACGCTTACATTGTGATTCTTGATTTTAATGCAAGTTGAGTAAGCAGCAAAAGGAGTAAATCAGATTGAGTGAAACGGATTTAAGTAGTTTTAGCTGGAGGGCATTAAAGTAACTGAAGTGTTTGTTTTTATTGCTTGGCCCACTAACCATAGACATGTCAGGCAACAGGTTTTGACTATTCCAAAGACAGCTCAACTAATTGTACATATTACACCATGAAAGCATCAATCATGACCAGTTACCTTAAAGTTTATGAATTCAAACTTAATGTCTTGTGCTCCAGGAAATGTTGCGACATTCTAAAGATCTCATTGATGTTTTACTGTAGAAATTTGAAAAGTATACTTTGTGTTGATTATACTACACTGGAAGTGAAGACCAGTGGAAAATGCATTCACAGTGAGTCAAATTCAAGTTTATTTACATTGTGCTTTTTACAATTTTGCCTTGATGTAAACCAAGTTTTGGAAAAACTAGTTGAGACAGGATAAGAGATTATCTGGTGATATCTTGCATTCAGTGTTTCCAAAGGGATCTCTCAGACTGTATTCATCAAACCACCTTACTGTGGACATTGAGAAAATGTACACACATTTTGTAAATATGTACACAGACATCAGCCATGTCTGGAGGCAGATACGTTAGCTAATGGCAATAACAAGCTACTTCTCTTGTGTTCGTTCATGTCTTACCTGTGAAGATTATCCTGACAGCGCAGATGTCTGAGATCAGCTCCGTGTTTTGTTTTCTGTGTACATTTCTGTGCGGAATGTAGTCCGTGTTAACCGGGACATCTGTGTTTAATGGGCAAAGTAATACGGGACGCGCCGGTATTTTACATACACATAACACATGAGGACGTTACTCTATGGAGAATAACACGATTGGAAATAAAAACCAATGAATGTCACAAGAAAAAGCACAGAAGCTTAAACCCAATGGACAAAAATGACAGGCAAGTTGTGTGTGCTCTGCGACTGCGCGTTTGCGCTTCAGCGTCTTAGGCTGCCTCCGGAGGACGCATTTCAAGATATGAAGGCATCAAAGTTTACTTCACCCACTGTCTCCTGAGATACCTTCATCTGATCACTTTCTAAAGGCAGCATAGATGTATCCTTACTGCCTTTGATATCCCACAATACTATGCGTGTGCGTCCGCTGGGAAGGTGTTTGGTCGAGCAGGGACGAGCTCAAAAAATTACAATAGTGCCCAAGAGAGCAATCAAATGACAGCTTCTGTTTAAATTCTTTATATGTAAATCTATTGAAACAATGCAACATTATAAAAAGCGCTATAGAAATACAATTGAATTGAAAAATTGAATTCAGTTTAAGTTTAATTTACACTTTCAATAACATTTGATTTTATTTGTACTGAGAAATTACTGTAGCAGTTTTTAAAATATTTGATTGATTATTGCCATAGCACTCTCTGTTTATATTTAAAATATAATTTTGTTGCGCTGCCTATAAAGCCTGTCCATAACTGTTTCCGGAGGTGCCTTCATGCACAAACACTGACTGTTAAGTCATTCCCTGGTAGGGCAGCAAGACAACAAATCTCCAACACCTGGTGATTCAGTCAGGGTGCGGCTGCTGAGGAATCTCCTACACCTGGTGATTCAGTCAGGGTGCGGCTGCTGAGGAATCTCCTACACCTGGTGATTCAGTCAGGGTGCGGCTGCTGAGGAATCTCCTACACCTGGTGATTCAGTCAGGGTGCGGCTGCTGAGGAATCTCCTACACCTGGTGATTCAGTCAGGGTGCGGCTGCTGAGGAATCTCCTACACCTGGTGATTCAGTCAGGGTGCGGCTGCTGAGGAATCTCCTACACCTGGTGATTCAGTCAGGGTGCGGCTGCTGAGGAATCTCCTACACCTGGTGATTCAGTCAGGGTGCGGCTGCTGAGGAATCTCCTACACCTGGTGATTCAGTCAGGGTGCGGCTGCTGAGGAATCTCCTACACCTGGTGATTCAGTCAGGGTGCGGCTGCTGAGGAATCTCCTACACCTGGTGATTCAGTCAGGGTGCGGCTGCTGAGGAATCTCCTACACCTGGTGATTCAGTCAGGGTGCCGCTGCTGAGGAATCTCCTACACCTGGTGATTCAAAAAAAAAAAAAAAAAAAAAAAAAAAAAAAAAAAAAAAAAGGGGGGGGGGGGGGGGTGGTGGGGTTTTTTAAATTTTTTTTTAAAGGGGGGGGGCCCTTGAGGAATCTCCTACACCTGGTGATTCAGTCAGGGTGCGGCTGCTGAGGAATCACGTATCATAGTGCTGCTGAGGAATCTCCTACACCTGGTGATTCAGTCAGGTGCTGGTATTAAGGTGCGGCTGCTGAGGAATCTCCTACACCTGGTGATTCAGTCAGGGTGCGGCTGCTGAGGAATCTCCTACACCTGGTGATTCAGTCAGGGTGCGGCTGCTGAGGAATCTCCTACACCTGGTGATTCAGTCAGGGTGCGGCTGCTGAGGAATCTCCTACACCTGGTGATTCAGTCAGGGTGCCGCTGCTGAGGAATCTCCTACACCTGGTGATTCAGTCAGGGTGCGGCTGCTGAGGAATCTCCCACACCTGGTGATTCAGTCAGGGTGCGGCTGCTGAGGAATCTCCCACACCTGGTGATTCAGTCAGGGTGCGGCTGCTGAGGAATCTCCCACACCTGGTGATTCAGTCAGGGTGCGGCTGCTGAGGAATCTCCTACCTGGTATAAAAAAAGGAGCGACGGCTGAAAAACCAACACCTGGTGATTCAGTCAGGGTGCGGCTGCTGAGGAATCTCCTACACCTGGTGATTCAGTCAGGGTGAGGCTGCTGAGGAATCTCCTACACCTGGTGATTCAGTCAGGGTGCGGCTGCTGAGGAATCTCCTACACCTGGTGATTCAGTCAGGGTGCGGCTGCTGAGGAATCTCCCACACCTGGTGATTCAGTCAGGGTGCGGCTGCTGAGGAATCTCCACACCTGGTGATTCAGTCAGGGTGCGGCTGCTGAGGAATCTCCCACACCTGGTGATTCAGTCAGGGTGCGGCTGCTGAGGAATCTCCCACACCTGGTGATTCAGTCAGGGTGCGGCTGCTGAGGAATCTCCCACACCTGGTGATTCAGTCAGGGTGCGGCTGCTGAGGAATCTCCCACACCTGGTGATTCAGTCAGGGTGCGGCTGCTGAGGAATCTCCCACACCTGGTGATTCAGTCAGGGTGCGGCTGCTGAGGAATCTCCTACACCTGGTGATTCAGTCAGGGTGCGGCTGCTGAGGAATCTCCCTACACCTGGTGATTCAGTCAGGGTGCGGCTGCTGAGGAATCTCCCTACACCTGGTGATTCAGTCAGGGTGCGGCTGCTGAGGAATCTCCTACACCTGGTGATTCAGTCAGGGTGCGGCTGCTGAGGAATCTCCTACACCTGGTGATTCAGTCAGGGAATTCCTAACTGTGATTCATCAGGTGGGCTGCTGAGGAATCTCCTACACCTGGTGATTCAGTCAGGGTGCGGCTGCTGAGGAATCTCCTACACCTGGTGATTCAGTCAGGGTGCGGCTGCTGAGGAATCTCCTACACCTGGTGATTCAGTCAGGGTGCGGCTGCTGAGGAATCTCCTACACCTTGTGATTCAGTCAGGGTGCGGCTGCTGAGGAAGCTCCTACACCTGGTGATTCAGTCAGGGTGCCGCTGCTGAGGAATCTCCTACACCTGGTGATTCAGTCAGGGTGCCGCTGCTGAGGAATCTCCTACACCTGGTGATTCAGTCAGGGTGCCGCTGCTGAGGAATCTCCTACACCTTGTGATTCAGTCAGGGTGCCGCTGCTGAGGAATCTCCTACACCTGGTGATTCAGTCAGGGTGCCGCTGCTGAGGAATCTCCTACACATTTTAATCAGGAATCCCCTACAGGGTGCGGCTGCTGAGGAATCTCCTACACCTGGTGATTCAGTCAGGGTGCGGCTGCTGAGGAATCTCCTACACCTGGTGATTCAGTCAGGGTGCGGCTGCTGAGGAATCTCCTACACCTGGTGATTCAGTCAGGGTGCGGCTGCTGAGGAATCTCCTACACCTGGTGATTCAGTCAGGGTGCCGCTGCTGAGGAATCTCCTACACCTGGTGATTCAGTCAGGGTGCGGCTGCTGAGGAATCTCCTACACCTGGTGATTCAGTCAGGGTGCCGCTGCTGAGGAATCTCCTACACCTGGTGATTCAGTCAGGGTGCCGCTGCTGAGGAATCTCCTACACCTTGTGATTCAGTCAGGGTGCCGCTGCTGAGGAATCTCCTACACCTGGTGATTCAGTCAGGGTGCCGCTGCTGAGGAATCTCCTACACATTTTAATCAGGAATCCCCTACAGGGTGCGGCTGCTGAGGAATCTCCTACACCTGGTGATTCAGTCAGGGTGCGGCTGCTGAGGAATCTCCTACACCTGGTGATTCAGTCAGGGTGCGGCTGCTGAGGAATCTCCTACACCTGGTGATTCAGTCAGGGTGCGGCTGCTGAGGAATCTCCTACACCTGGTGATTCAGTCAGGGTGCGGCTGCTGAGGAATCTCCTACACCTGGTGATTCAGTCAGGGTGCGGCTGCTGAGGAATCTCCTACACCTGGTGATTCAGTCAGGGTGCCGCTGCTGAGGAATCTCCTACACCTGGTGATTCAGTCAGGGTGCGGCTGCTGAGGAATCTCCTACACCTGGTGATTCAGTCAGGGTGCGGCTGCTGAGGAATCTCCTACACCTGGTGATTCAGTCAGGGTGCGGCTGCTGAGGAATCTCCTACACCTGGTGATTCAGTCAGGGTGCGGCTGCTGAGGAATCTCCTACACCTGGTGATTCAAATGTTTTGTATAGTGATTTTAATAATTAATAATAATAACACTTACAAAATTGGATAAATACTCTTAATAATTGTTTAATAATAATTCTAAACCCTGAACCACAACCTAAATTACATCACCTTTAAGCTATGATCAAAAAATGATAAATGTATTATAAATGTAGAGCCTAGATCAGTCATCTGATAAACTGATTAAAATGTGTTCCTCATTGTACTGGTTTAGTATCTTAACCGGGCAAATAATACACACACACACACACACAAGCAGTGAGTAAGTTTGAACTCTTTAGTAACTCTTTAGTGACAGAGTGCTGGTTCTGATGTCTGAATTTTGATCAGTCAGGAACTGTTCTGCATTTAGACCCAATGCACACACACACAGTAGCTGAACACCATTAACTAACACACACTACACAAACACACACATTTACGCAAAAACAGTCCATAGACTTATCATCAGATGCAAAGATACTCGGGAGGACATAAAACGTAAATGTTAGGTAAACAATTATTTATTTTGATAAACTTATTCTTGTTAACTTTTTCCAAGCCTAGAATGAATTTTTAAAATTATATTTAACAAATAAAAACAACTTTGGCCAGTGGTCTGGCCGAATAAAGCAGACAGTTGAATATAAAATGGTAATATTTTATTTTCAGTATGATGTTGATATACACATGGAGGTTTCAGGCTGCACGGACATTGAAAAATGGCAACGCTCTGATGTAAGAATCCAGTTTACTGTTAAAGAGATCGCTCTGAAGAGACTCTCCCAGCACACACAATGGGTTCTTGACAATGTACTCCACGTACAACTACAGACAAAGAGAAAGAATTACTACAGTAAATCTGTACTAAAGTAAAAAACAACAAAGGAATCACACTTCAAGATGTTTTTACACGCAAATCTTACTGTACTGTATGTCTGCTGCAGTGTGTCTCTCTTACTGTACTGTATATCTGCTGCAGTGTGTCTCTCTTACTGTACTGTATATCTGCTGCAGTGTGTCTCTCTTACTGTACTGTATATCTGCTGCAAAGTGTCTCTTACTGTACCGTATATCTGCTGCAGTGTGTCTCTCTTATTGTACTGTATATCTGCTGCAGTGTATCTCTCTTACTTTACTGTATATCTGCTGCAGAGTGTCTCTTACTGTACCGTATATCTGCTGCAGTGCGTCTCTCTTACTGTACCGTATATCTGCTGCAGTGTGTCTCTCTTACTGTACCGTATATCTGCTGCAGTGTGTCTCTCTTACTGTACCGTATATCTGCTGCAGTGTGTCTCTCTTACTGTACCGTATATCTGCTGCAGTGTGTCTCTCTTACTGTACTGTATATCTGCTGAAGTGTGTCTCTCTTACTGTACCGTATATCTGCAGTGTCTCTCTCTTACTGTACTGTATATCTGCTGCAGTGTCTCTCTCTTACTGTACTGTATATCTGCTGCAGCGTGTCTCTCTTACTGTACTGTATATCTGCTGCAGCGTGTCTCTCTTACTGTACCGTATATCTGCTGCAGTGTCTCTCTTACTGTACCGTATATCTGCTGCAGTGTGTCTCTCTTACTGTACTGTATATCTGCTGCAGTGTCTCTCTCTTACTGTACTGTATATCTGCTGCAGTGTGTCTCTTACTGTACCGTATATCTGCTGCAGCGTGTCTCTCTTACTGTACCGTATATCTGCTGCAGTGTCTCTCTTACTGTACCGTATATCTGCTGCAGTGTCTCTCTTACTGTACCGTATATCTGCTGCAGTGTGTCTCTCTTACTGTACCGTATATCTGCTGCAGCGTGTCTCTCTTACTGTACTGTATATCTGCTGCAGTGTGTCTCTTACTGTACTGTATATCTGCTGCAGCGTGTCTCTCTTACTGTACTGTATATCTGCTGCAGTGTGTCTCTTACTGTACTGTATATCTGCTGCTGTGTGTCTCTCTTACTGTACTGTATATCTGCTGCAGTGTGTCTCTCTTACTGTACTGTATATCTGCTGCAGTGTGTCTCTCTTACTGTACTGTATATCTGCTGCAGTGTGTCTCTTACTGTACTTTATATCTGCTGCAGTGTGTCTCTCTTACTGTACTGTATATCTGCTGCAGTGTATCTCTCTTACTTTACTGTATATCTGCTGAAGTGTGTCTCTCTTACTGTACCGTATATCTGCAGTGTCTCTCTTACTGTACCGTATATCTGCTGCAGTGTCTCTCTTACTGTACTGTATATCTGCTGCAGTGTGTCTCTCTTACTGTACTGTATATCTGCTGCAGTGTGTCTCTTACTGTACTGTATATCTGCTGCAGTGTGTCTCTTACTGTACTGTATATCTGCTGCAGTGTGTCTCTTACTGTACTGTATATCTGCTGCAGTGTGTCTCTTACTGTACTGTATATCTGCTGCAGCATGTCTCTCTTACTGTACTGTATATCTGCAGTGTGTCTCTTACTGTACTGTATATCTGCTGCAGTGTGTCTCTCTTACTGTACTGTATATCTGCTGCAGTGTGTCTCTCTTACTGTACTGTATATCTGCTGCAGTGTGTCTCTCTTACTGTACTGTATATCTGCTGCAGTGTGTCTCTACAGTTCGGGACACCAAGGTCTGTGTTCATCACCAGTTTAATGCCTGTGGGAGTTTCATAATAATGCAGTTTATATTTGCTGGTTTGAAATGACATAAATCCATCTTTCCTGAAGCATGTAGTCAAGGAAACACACAAATTCATTAACATGTTCAAAGCACCTGATTCTTTTCCTACACACACACACAAACACACACATACACAGCTGCTTTAGGATACATATCCAGTGGACTCATCTTACTAACAAATGAACGGATAGAGAACAACATTCCGTACATCAGCTTATATTCCTGACAAAGACATAACGAGAGAAAATACATCAACAGTTAAACAATCAATAACTAAATTAATTCTGTTTTTTTCACTTTATGAAAAAGCAAATTATTTCCAAATCACATTTTTTGTAGTTTGTTGCTTTACACTAAAAGACTTCATATACATGATGTTTAAATTGCTCTGAATGACGTTAATGCTGTATACAACTGGGGGGGTACTTATCTAAAATCATGTTAAACTGTACATGCGTGTATACATTTATGTACAGGTGAAGTGAGTATTTCTACCTCCTCTTTGGAGATACCGGCCTGTTTCTTGCGGTTCCATTCGCTGTAGTGAAGGCAGGTGCCATCACGATCAAAAATGTACAAGTTATGAACAGTCATCTGAGAGACAAGACAAAAAACACAATGTTTGTGCTTGTGTTTGTACTGATACAAACATAAGCACATTTGCAGTGGAGTCCAGACACCCTTTATTTTTATTATTGTCATTATTCAAACCTATATATGTTATAACTGAAACCTAAGTAATAAAGATCTGAGCAAGAAATGTTCCAGAACATCCACATGTAAACCTCTATGAAAATGTTCAGAAGAAGCTCTGAGAACCCTTCCACATTCTACTGGAGAACATCACAGATCTTCAGCTGAAGGCTGATGTCAATAAAGCTAAAGTATAACACCAAACAATTGATAAATCCTCAAATGAATGTACATTTGATAAATTAGTCCAAGCAGATTTGAGACAGTCTTTAGTAATAAACATCTGCAACCTTTAAACAAACACACTCATTCAGCAATACAGATCAATTATGCGTCATTAATACAACACAACTCACGACCACTCACTCACAGTCTTTATTTCAGATGTTTTTACAGTAGATGTTAAAGTGATCAATTTCATTTACCTTTCGCACCGCTTCCGCCAAGACGCTGACCCGTACTCGCCAGAACAAATGTCACCTCTGATTTAATGTGTCACACGAGAAATGTCTCACACGAGCTTTAATAAACAGTAAAGGCGAATCCCATCTTTTAAATGCTGTAAGAAGAGTTTTTAGGCTCTAAGGCAGTGTTGAGTCTTTCAGTCAGGCATATGTGTGGCCGCCCCCGCGAGGTCCTTCAGTCACCGCCAGGCAGAAGATGGCAGCGAATGTAGCGCGAAGGTTTTCTGCTGCAGTTTCATCTTTAAATGATTTGAATACGTATGATTTATTCCCCGACTGGACGCACAGAGAAGTCAGCACCGGGGTGAGACACATTCACAATCTGAAGTGATGGTAGATAAGTGCGCGGGTGTGTCGCCGTTGCAGGGGATGATGCAGCAGTTCTGCACCGTAACTCCTTTATTGCAATAGTGATGTCGCTCATGAACACACATGAGAGAAGCAGCGCAGAGAAACAGTGTTTACAGTGTTGTAATGTTTAATAACTAAAGGTAATCTTAATAAGAAACGATATTAATAATACGTCTAAACTTACGAGTTCATTTCATGGTTTACGTTATCATTGAAACCTGCTAATGTCCGTAAATGTTGAAGTGGTGATGTCGTAACTCGCCCCGCGCTCCACACGTCAGGAGACGGAATGAATGTGACTGATGTAGATGTTCATGTTTTCAGACCACCATCATGGCTGTGGAGTTTGATGGTGGGGTTGTGATCGGCGCAGACTCCCGCACGACCACGGGGTGAGACGGGCCGCTTTCCTCCCTTCGCTTCACATTTGATGGCTGTAGTAATGGCTGATCTTCTAACGGACGGTGTTTGTTTTTCCGTGCAGCGCTTACATCGCCAACCGTGTGACAGACAAACTGACTCCTATCCACGACCGGATCTTCTGCTGTCGCTCTGGATCGGCGGCGGACACGCAGGCAATCGCCGACGCCGTCACCTATCAGCTGGGCTTTCACAGGTACTGCAGCGCGCCTGTGGCTCCACGGGGATGGAGCGTGTGGTTCCTTCAGAGCTTTAACTCTTACCTCTCTGTCTCTGCTTCAGTATCGAGCTGGATGAAGCTCCTCTGGTCCAGACAGCAGCCAGTCTGTTTCGGGACATGTGTTACAGGTACAGAGAAGAGCTGATGGCCGGGATCATCGTGGCTGGGTGGGACCAGCGCAGAGGAGGTCAGGTACGTCTCAGCATCATTACTGCTGGAGAAATCTTTACATCCAGGCAGACATACAACATCAGGAATATACAACAATTTCAGTAAAATATGTTTTTTAGTTTTAGTTAATTTTTTTAAATAATAAACAGAAATCTACAAACCTGAAGGAAAATATCTCAAAAATGTCCAGGTTACATTTCACCCTAAAGTTAAAACAAGAAAAAAATATGATGCATAAAGAAAATTTTTCAGTCTGTGTCTGCGTCTGTCTGTCTGTGTAGGTGTACACTGTGCCTGTTGGAGGGATGTTGACCCGGCAGCCTGTGTCAGTAGGTGGTTCAGGTAGCAGCTACATCTATGGATATGTGGACTCAAACTACAGACCTGGCATGAGCAAAGAGGAGTGTCTGAAGTTCACTGCTGCAGGTGAGACAATGGGTGAAATATGGACCGGACCGGGCCGGTGCCCAAGGGCCCTTGGCTTTAGATCCACATGATCCAGGCTGGTACAAAAAACCCTCCTATGTTTATGTGTTTTTGAATACATGGGCCCCCAAGCCTGTACAAGACCTGTCAAACAAAGCTCATGGTCTGTAAGGACTCCTTGGAACTCTGTTACTATCAGGCCCTGAAGGTCCCCAACCATGTTATGGGATTTTTGGCTTCATTAATTTTTTGTTTGAGCTTCTTCCTTTAAATGATTTAACAAAATAGGCCAGAAAGTGCATTAGTTTGTTTAACCACAACTAGACTTTAGCAGGAACTGTCAAAACTTATACCATTTACTCTCATACAGTTGGATGAGAGTATCAGAGTATGGATCAAAGCACTTTTGTCAAGTGCTTTGATGTTATGATTATAAAGTGCACTTTAAACTGTATATAAAAACAGATGAATGTTAATGTGTTATTGAGACTCTTGTATCTGTCCGCAGCTCTGACACTGGCTATGGAAAGAGATGGCTCGAGTGGAGGGGTGGTGAGACTGGCTGTCATCACAGAGCAGGGGGTGGAGAGACAGGTCATACTGGGGAACCAGTTACCACAGTTCTCCACTATCTGAAGATCTGATCTCAAAATCCAATAAAACATTTCTGTAGATGTTTGTCACACAAGGTTCAAATAAACTTGACCTCACTCTTTTTATGGTGTTTTATTTGAAAACTTGAATGTTCAAAATCTTATTGTTTTTGATGAAATGAACTTTTGTTGATAAACATGAAGTTTTTATATTCAGCAAGTTGAATGATGATGAAGAATAGAATTTGAGTATATTGAGAAAAACAGAGTAAATGTTATGAAATTGACAGGCAGCTGTAACATCAGTTAATAAATTTCCAGACAGAAACACAATGTGACACTGGCAACAACTGGAATTGTCTGAATATAAAGTAACAGACAATGTAATATATTCTCAACAATTTTGTGGAAATCGGAACAATATGATCAAGCAAGTAAAATTATGTAATCAATTTTACATTGAAGGATTTGTTGTTTTGTTTAAATGTCAAAATATTAGGGTTAAAAGATTAAAGAACAAATCTTGGTTTTACTATTAAAGACAGAACATTATTGTTTCAATAAATTGTGTCACTGATACAAGTAACAGTATAATGTTCTTCCCTGTTTTGTCATTAAACACTTTAGGCAGCGAAAACTAGTGCAGTTAGGAACTTAAACTGGAAACTACGTTGTCTGCATTTGAGTTTTGGCTCACTGTTGCCCTGCTCACTGGGAGACTGCAGACATTCGTTTAGGCTAGGGTTAAATGCTCAGTTTGATAGAATTTTCTCTTTCCATTTTCCAGCTGCAAAGCCATGTCTGGTTTAATATGCTATCTGTCATGTTGTTTTAGTATATTCTGTTTTAGTATGTGATTTGGATATATTATCTCATAAACCATTCAGACAGGTCTGAGCCTTCAGATTGTGACGTATATTTCTAATGTTCAGCCATTTCTTGAAATGGTTTCAATTTGTAGTTATCAATTCAGTCATCTGTCTATTCATAAACCAATCTTAGTATCACAAATTAGTTTAATTAATATACATATGAGAAAAACTACATTTGCAATTATACCATGTATTCTATAATACTGTATTCCATATATTTCATAAGTTTTCCAAAGCTGCTTTTACTAGTTATAAGTTGAATCGAATGATCTGTTTTTCACCCACAGTTCTGATTGGTTTTAGAGAATTGTAATGTAATGGTCATTTTTTTAATGGTAATTCTATCCATTATAAATTATACAGATAATTCAGGTTTGGTGATGATGAGGGTGTACTGGAGTCTTGCTGTGGGGAAATGCCGGCGAAATGGACGCAGAACACAATGCCACTGGATATAAAAGCTGAAGAAAGTTATTTTTTTTTAAATGAGAAGAGCACATACAAGCATTTTATGGTCAACAGATCATTTATTGGCTTAGGGTCTAACAAATAAACAGTATTATAGATGGATTTATTTATAATCAGAGAGCAGCTGTGGAAGACAATTAGCTTTCCTTCTGTCTAATCAGAGAGCTGGATCTCTCACAGATCACGCCCCTTTCTCCCAGTTCCCATGTCCCCACCAGCCACTCCATGTTCCTCTCACTTCCTGTGGCCTCTCTTAGAATTAAGCTGTAACGAATAAGTCTCTCTCTGTTCCAGTCCCAGTGCTCCTCTTCCTCTCTCCATCTGTTAGTTTCCTCTTCTTGATTTATCACTCTGGACAGGGTTTTCCTGAAAACTTCCCCTCTGATCGTCTGTTCTGCGTCCTTTCTGCGTTTGTCTCTCTCTTCTGCTACCGACACAAGTTCAACTGTGGTAGAAACTTCCTTTCCTTTTTTCTCTGCCTGTCCATCCTGCATTCCCTCATCCATATCATCTCTTTTTGAGATGTACAGAACACTCCGGAACACAGGTTGTACATCTTTGATCTGTTGTAGGGGTAAAAATGTCACTCTCTCCTCATTCTTCTCTCCTTGTGTTGATGCTGTATTTTCAGTGCGTCTGTATGCACACAGGGTGACCCCGTTTCTGTCTGGGCAGTTCAGGCTGTAGTGCTTTAGTCTGCGGTAGAGCACCAGGTAGTTTTTGAGGAGCCAGATAAACAGGAAACATGAAGTAAGTGCAGAAAACACACACAGTAACACAAATCCAGCAAATAACCACCAGCACCATGGCAAAACCCTTCCATTCACAGCTCGACTTTCTACTCCCTCAGTCCAGAACGGCCTGATGCTTGTTGCTCGTGTAATGGGTTGGGCTGAGGTTTGTGGGTGAGGTTGGACAGTAATCGGACCAGTGGTCTGTGGTTCAGGTCGGTCTGTGATTGGTGTGATGGTTGTTTGAGATTGGGCTTGTGTTGCGTCAACAGATGGTGCAGTGGAATGTTGAGTGGAAACTTGTGTTAAAGGTTCCTCTGGACCTTCACCTGCTGGCCAGACGGCTGAAGTAACTGTATCTAATTGCAAATGTGAAGACTCTGTCAGTCTGTTTCTCCCAGTGGAGGGCATCCAGGTTCTAGTAGAGGAGGAGAGGTGAGCGAATGAGGTGGTGTCACGTAGAGTGGCTGACATGTGAGGGCTGGTAACTGCTTCTTTAGATGTTGTGGTAATAATCTGAGGAAATGTTCCTTGGTATGGAAATGGAAAATAAAGTTTTCCATTTTCCAAAGTCAAATCTGAATTATCTAGTTTAATGTAAGGATTAAAATCCAGATCTTTGCTGTGGTAGAGGGGTGAAGTAAATGTTGGTTCTGCAGGGCAGAAGTCATTCTTCTCTAGTTCAATAATGGCCCGACCTCTCAGATGAGGAGGCCCAGCACACACTACAGCATCAGCACCAGGAACAATGTTGTTCAGACCTTCGTGTTTGTAGATGTTATGTTCCTGGTCATTCAGGAACCTGTGGAGATATCCTACAGCACAGTTGCAGAGCCAAGGGTTGAGGGACAAGTAAACATATGGTAAGTCTGTCTTTGAGGAGAAAAATCCATCAGGCATTAGCGAGATGCTATTGTTCTCCACGTCGAATGTCTTCAGGCCACTGGAGGAGATGCGCTCCAGGAGCTGAGCTGGAAGTGCGGGGAGATCATTTCCAGAAAGATTAATGACCTCCAGACGCATCAAATCGCTGAAGGTGGCATCATGGAGAGAGTGAATCTGGTTTCCATCCAAGTAAATCTCCATCAGACTGGGAGCGCAACGGAAAACCCCTCCACCCAAATCCATCAACCTGTTACCTGACAAACGCAACACACTCAAGTTCTCCAAGACTGGACCTGAAACCAAAACAGAGAAACAACACAGACTAAATATCGATACCTATAGTTTTCAGACTAAATGAGTCCAGACTTTTAGGAAGCTTAGGTGTCAAATTATCGTAACTTTTAAGCTCTAGATGACACCAGTTAAGTATACATTATTTTCTGCTGTCATTAGTCTTGATATTTGTAATGACTCAAGATATAATTAGCAAAAAATACTTCATATTACAAGCTTTACTGATAACAACTGTTCAAATACAAAACTAACCTAAAGTGTTTCTGTCATCTCTTAAAAATAAATTATAAATCAAACATACAGCATTACTGACAAATGAATGAGAATAACCTCTGTTCCTCCCGATTTCTATACTGCATATAACACAGCTATATCTACAATAAGGGGAAACTGTCATCAGACACTTAAGCAGTTGTGTTCATGTACCTGGAGGCTCCAGGATGGTGATTCGATTGTGACTCAGATCCAGTTCGTGCAGGTGTGTGAATGAGAAGTAATCAGACCAGGATACAGAACTGAACTGATTTCCTGTCAGAACCAGAACTTGTGTGTGTGGATCAATTCCTCCAGGAAGGGCCATCAGCCCCTGATTCACACAGCTAACACGAGGCCGGTGGTCCTTGTTCCTATCACCTTGGCAACCACTGTCAGTGACATCACAGCTGTGCATGATGAGGAAGAGGAGGGGGCTGATGATGAGTCGCATAATGAAGGCTGGCAGAGTTTAAGACTGTTCAGGTGTAGAGAATTCAGAGCACAGTTATGACTGCATAAAAAACTGTCAATAACACATTTGGCTAATTTTTATCTCAAAATCCAAAAACGACACCCATTTTTTGAGTCTCATGATTAACATTGTGACATTGTTTTCACTTCCTCCCAAATTAAATTCAAATTAATAATCATTTGTTGTACTGACTAATTTTCACTGTTTTGAAAATTAATGGATTTTTTCAAATTAATTGAAAAATAAGATTTTGTTTGACATTTTAGTAAACAGAATTTTGAAAGAAAATGTGTCACAATGCAAAATTTTTTAAAATTTTGAAAATAGTCTTTTCAAATTTCTATTTAGTTTCAGTTTAGTTTAATTTTAGTTTCAGGCAGAAAATGCTGGACATTTCTTTGTGAGATTCACCCAGTTAGAAAATAAAGATAAAAACATTCATGAACAACAGTGTCATCCTACTATAACCATCATGTGAACGCTCAGATTGTACTTTTGATATAAATGATCCTTATAACAGAAAACACACAATGACATCACAGGAGGCTTTCTAAATGCTTGCTTTAGTAATCATAGATTGAGGTTTTCTGTACCTGTCTGTGTGTCTGCAGCGTCTCTCTGTCTGTGCGTCTGTCCCTCTGTCTAAACGTCTGACTGACTGATCCTCTGTGACCAGCAGGACAGACTGGGTCATGTGATCTGTTTATCTCTCTTCCTCAGCATCAAACACAGACCACAGAACACTTGTCTGAACATCACATGATCTTTTTAATACAGAAACACTGGAGCTGATAAACTTGACAGCTAAAATAAACATTATTGTAAAATGTTGAATTCATTCTGCCACACATGAGCAGTAAATACAAACTTTACGTTTTCTGAAGACAGGGGATTGGGGCTTGTCTGTGTAAAGCACACCACAGTTCAAGTGTGCAGTAGGTGGTTGCTAAGGTGTTGCTAATGTTGCTGTGTGATGTTCTGGTCTCTACGACTTGGGTCAATGTAAGCCTCAGAGAGTTTCCACTTGTCCACTTATACAGTCAGGTCACTCAGAAGGAAACAGCACATTTGTCCTTATCAAACATCACTAATAATCACAAAGTAGAATATTTGTTTCTGCAGTTGTGCTGTGTAGATATTCAAAAGGATAAACAAACTCTCTGAAATGATGTTATGATGTTAATGATGTTTTGTACTTCTTTTTGACATTTTGTAGTTTTTAAAAACCATATAACTTAAAAAAGCAACAAAAAACTAAATGGAAGCGTCTGATTGGTGAGGCGTTTATCATGTCTGAAGCAGGATGTAAAAACTTTATCTGTGAACTGTGACTTCCCTGTGACACCAGCAGACACAAGCAACACACACGTGATAAATAAAAAGAGTTCATCATGTTCACAATGTTTAAACAGTGGATCTTTAGCACACACAACACACATGCAAATGTTAAACAAAATCAATATTCATTAACAAAATCATAAACTGAAAAGAATAAAGATGAAACTAAATGTGTCAAAGGCAGTTAAGTGACATCAACAAAAAAACAACAATCAAAAGATTGTGCTGTTTAGTTTAGGGTCAAAGGTCATCTTCCATAAAACCACAATTTGCATCACAACAGTCCAGTTCATTTCATTGGCCTTTGACCTGAAGTCTCTCTCTGCACACAATTCTGATTCTCTCTACTGATGTCCTGCCTCTCTTTCTGTCTGTCTGTCTCTATGCCCCTCTCTCTCTCTGTCTGTGTCTCTATGCATGTCTCTCTCTCTCTCTCTGTCTGCTTCTCTCTTTCTCTGTCTGTCTCTCTCTCTCTCTTTCTGCTTCTCTCTTTCTCTGTCTGTCTCTCTCTCTCTGTCTTTCTGTGTCTCTGTGCATGTCTCTCTCTGTCTGCCTCTCTCTGTCTCTCAGTTCCCTGATGTTTCATCTGAAGACAAACACTGCTGCCTCCCATGCACTTGCGGGTGAACATGCCGCTTCCACAATGCTGCAGTTCTGCAGACAGACTCACTGCACACAGACAGCCAGCATCTGGGTTTATATACTGATGGTCTACAGTAAATCTCTGCTATGTGCCTAATTGTGAGGTATCTGTGTGTGTTATTCTAATTACTAATCTTAATGTGTAGTTCTGTGGTGCTGATCACTATGCTAATGCATCAAAAAATATAAACATCATACTCAAGACAACAATGGCCAAAGTCAATACACACAACACTCACACACACCTCAGCGCTGACAGGAGCCCAGTAAAGGTGGGGCCTCGACTCCTGTTGTGCTTATCTTTAGTGTAATCCAGCCCGGAGGAGGTGTTGCTGCAGGTTGCTCTTGGAGGGAATCTTCAGCTTGAAGTCCTGTGGGGGATGAAGTGTCCCGTCACCAGCAAGTGGACCCCGCCCCTCTGCTGCTGTAACAGCCCCTGTGGAAGGTGTGGTCTTGGGGAGGTATTCCAGGAAGACACGCCCATTCTGCTCATTGCTCCACCCAACAGCCACAACATGAGTCAGATCCTCTGAGGACTCATTATCCTAAACACACCAACAAACTATTACTGAACACACCCCCCATCAAACACTGAGAGTTTGTGAAAGTAACATATTTGTCAGATATGGTAACACATACCATAATTTGGGGAGGAGCTCAAATCAGACTACACTACCTGTGACACACGTGGCATCAGACATCAGTTATAAATGACCTCACAGCATTCTCATGCTCAACACATCAGCTATACATATCAGCTATATATTGACATAAATCTCTGAACTGACGGTGCTGTATACTAGTGCTATTCCAAACCGTAGCGAGCTGCTTTACTGGGTACTACCTACATAGGGATCTACCTTTTGAGGGGTTATTCTCACAGGATGTGCATTAAGGTTTGCATTCAACCACAAGTAGACAATATGATGTCTAGACATGCTGTTTAAATACACAGTTCTCTGGGGTTTGTTATTGACTGCATCAAGACCCAGCCGCTCTGCCTACTCAGTACTTCAGCTTTTAACCACTCACTCTGTCATTGCCACCCGCTCTACAGCCGCTCTGCCTACTCAGTACTTCAGCTTTTAACCACTCCCTCTGTCATTGCCACCCGCTCTACAGCCGCTCTGCCTACTCAGTACTTCAGCTTTTAACCACTCACTCTGTCATTGCCACCCGCTCTACAGCCGCTCTGCCTACTCAGTACTTCAGCTTTTAACCACTCACTCTGTCATTGCCACCCGCTCTACAGCCGCTCTGCCTACTCAGTACTTCAGCTTTTAACCACTCACTCTGTCATTGCCACCCGCTCTACAGCCGCTCCTGCTGAACACAGATCACACAATCATCCATGTGAACAGACTCAAATTTTAGACCAAAACACATCATCAAACATTATTTCATTTTTTACTGATTATTTAATATTATGAACATTATTATTTAGTTTATTCAAAAAGTCAAAAATTCAGATTAGCATTAGTGATGGGTGTTTCTTACTGTACCATGTAAACACATGGTTTGTGAATATGGTAACAGTTTATCATCGGTCAGAATTTTTCACACTCAGAAGAGGAAAAAACACAAGAGTTTGTAAATAATCCAGACAGTCAGATTCACAGACAGAGACACTGTGTCTGTCACAAACAGATCAGCTCATCTCTCACAACAGAGAATTAAAGCAAAGGTTTGGATTGGGTAATTTGTCTTTGGTGGGTGGGTTTTGAAGGGAAAGACGTACAAAGTTACATCTGACATCATTTTAAATGCACAAATCAAATAAAGCTAAATTAAAACACATTTGAGATTTGAGTTTTTATTTCAAATATATTTCAAATAAAAGACAAAAATGAGAAAATCATCTCCACACTCGCTGAGATCCACCTCTGCGGCCCACAGGTCTTCTGCTCTGGACCACACGAGAAACCCCATGCTGAGACGATGCGCTTGGCTGAAATAGACACAAACCATCCTGTTCACCTTCTGAAACATACACATGCTCTGACTCTCAGTGGCAGAAAATCTCCTGAGTCAGAACCCTGGAGTTCAACATACACCAAGAGGCAAAAAGAATAAAAAGAGCTCTGAGTATTGACGGTCTGCTAACTTAAGTTATATCACATGAAGAGTCTCTGAGCAAACACTAGAGGATGATGAGAAGTTTGAAAGAGATAGACAGAAAAGGCCCTTAGAGAGGCACACTGGAGAATCTGCTGAATTTGTCTTCATTACAGGAAGCAGACTGCTACACGTTTAAGATGTTCTGCTCATATGGCCTGTGTGCCAGAGCTCAACAGATCCAAGCTTTTCTTTAAACTTTTGGAAGTAGCCCTGACTGGTTACTGTCGTCCAGTGAATCAGAGCTCTAACCATGCCCCCTCTAGTGTTGCTTAGAAAATTAGCAGATCGTCACAGTGGTCCTCACAAGACTGGCTGATTTACTGGCTGCTGTTGATTTATCTTAAGAATCTGGATGAAGCATTGTAAATACTTTACATACATGTGTACAAACAAATTCATGACCCAGCATAACTAATTGTTTGGCTGAAATGTTACTCACCTCTGTCTTGTCATCTGGTTTGTGCTCCAAGTTGGTTCTTACCGTGTTAACTCCACCCTCACCAGTCCTACACACAAAACACACACACATTTAAATTTGTGGTCTTCATTCAGTTTTCCTGACAGTGTGTGTGCCTTTCTCACCGGCTAAAACTCTGTTGTTGTGTGGTGTGTGTGCGCAGTGGGTGAGTGACTGGACGCTCCTCAGCTGGGTGCAGCTCTTTGATTGGCTCCTCCAGAGGGTCACCAGGGGAACGCTCCAGCAGCTGACATGAGACAAGTGTGTGTTTATATAGTGTGCAGTGTGCGACAGTTTTGTATATGGTGTTTTGTGTGTATGTGATAGTGTATGTATATGGTGTTTTGTGTCTGTTTGTGACAGTGTGTATATGTTGTTTTGTGTGTGTATATGGTGTTTTGTGTCTATTTGTGACAGTGTGTATTTTGTTTGTAGTGTGTGTGACAGTGTATGTATATGGGTTTTTGTGTGTGTATATATGGTGTTTTGTGTGTGTGACTGTGTATTTTGTTTGTAGTGTTTGTAAGACAGTGTATGTATATGGTGCTTTGTGTGTGTGTCAGTGTATATGTTGTTTTGTTTGTGTGTGTGTATCATACCTTTGATACGTAATACTGCAGTTCATTCTGTCTGTCTGCATTAAAGAAGGTAACACTAGTGTTTGTGGGTTGGGCTTCCTCTCTGATGGGCGGAGCCTTGAATTCATGCTGACTGTGATGTGGATTTGTATCTCGTTTCTGGTTCACTCTGCTCTGATTTTCTTCACAGTGACTCTGATTCAGATTCACTTGGTTCTGCTTCGCTTGGGTTTCTTTTGTCTCCACATTTTTGCTCTTTATCTTTCTCTCCTTGCAGGTGCCTCCTCCTTCTGTAAACACAGGCCTGACCCACAATGCACTGCAGTCACTAAAGGCTACAGCACACACACACACACACACACACACAGTGGAGTAATCTGAAGTTACACATGGAGGATTCTCTTATTGGCAAACAGTATCACACTGTATTACAACACTGCAATATGTGTTTATATTTATATGTATGTGAGTGTGTGTGTACCTGTTACATTAGTGTGGTCCAGCACAGGCTCCAGATGTGTAAATGAATTACTACAGTTCAAAACATCAGAAACAGAATCTGATCCTCCTTGTGTTTGTGTCTCTCGACTACTCTCTCTCTCTCTGGACAGATGCAGAACTACAGCCTGTGAAGCTGAGACATGAAACAAACACACATTTATTAGGAACAATTTGATTAAATTCTCTGACGACGAGTCTGGTCAGAATATTCATAATAAATGAACGAAGGGTATGATCAGATTATTCATAATGAATGACAAATCTGGTCAGAATTTTCTTGATATATGCACGATGACTCTGAGCAGATTATTCGTAACAAATAAATGACGAGTCTGATTAGAATATTCTTGATATATGAACAGATATATAACGTTTTTTTGAAGTTTTACAGTAACAGAGGATACAGATACAGGTGAATCTTGAAAAAAATATTTTTCACCTCACCCCACCCCCCAGAACAAAACAAAATAATTCTGTTCTGGTTGTTTTGGACGCATCCTGCTATACCACACGGTACACACACACTTGATACCTGGCAGGTGTGTGACACTCTTCAACGTGTCTGGAGGAGAACAGGAAATTTTAGAAGCTTCCCACTGAGGAGGTAAAAACACACTCTCTGTCTGAATACACACACATACACACAGACCCACAGACACACACACACAGTGGATTATGTTCAGAAATGAATCATTTATCTTTAATAACATGTGGCTATAGTACCTGCTCCTGACTGGTCAAGAGTCTTAAAGCCTCTGCCCAATGAGAGCGCATCATTTCCTGCAGCCGAGACACAAGCTCTTCCCTCTGCATCTCCAGTCTTCTTTTAGAGGCTGCCATGGAAACTAACTCCTCCTGCATCTCTGACAGTCTAAATACACATATACATATTTATTACACATACACTTTCACACCTACACATTATTCCTCTCTCACACTCATACACACACACTTCTCACATACACACATTACTCATTTCTCTCTCTCACTCACACACACACACACACATACACTTCTCACACATACACATTACTTCTCTCCCTCTCTCACTCACACACACACACACACATGCACACACACACTTCTCACACATACACATTACTTCTCTCCCTCTCTCACACACACACACACACACACACACACACACACACACAGACACACTTGTTCTGGGAGTGCTGTGTCAGGTGTTGTAGTTTGAGGTCTTTCTCCTGTAACTGTGTTCTAAACTTGTCCAGCTGAGCCTGAAGATCTCGCTTATGTTGTGCACTCAGATCCAGCAGCTGTTTCCTTTAACACACACAGCAAAGGACAGATGAGATGTGTGTGTGTTACTCTATAGCTGCTTGAGTTTTCTCTGTTAGATACATTTGTTTTACAGACTCATTATGATTTAACCATGTCTGGATCAACAATGTCTGAAACATTTACTGTACCCAACTAACCCCAACCCCCAACTAACACAGTGTACCTGTGTTGTTCTCTCAGGTGTGTGTTGTGTACCTGTGTTGTTCTCTCAGGTGTGTTGTGTGTGTACCTGTGTTGTTCTCTCAGGTGTGTGTTGTGTGTTGTGTGTGTACCTGTGTTGTTCTCTCAGGTGTGTGTTGTGTGTACCTGTGTTGTTCTTTTAGGTGTGTGTACCTGTGCCGTTCTCTTAGGTGTGTGCTGTGTGTGTACCTGTGTTGTTCTCTCAGGTGTGTGCTGTGTGTGTACCTGTGTTGTTGTCTCAGATGTGTGTGTACCTATGTTGTTCTCTCAGGTGTGTGTTGTGTGTGTACCCGTGCTGTTCTCTTAGGTGTGTACCTGTGCTGTTCTCTCAGGTGTGTGCTGTGTGTGTACCTGTGTTGTTCTATCAGGTGTGTTGTGTGTGTACCTGTGTTGTTCTCTCAGGTGTGTATTGTGTGTACCTGTGTTGTTCTCTCAGGTGTGTGTTGTGTGTGTACCTGTGCTGTTCTCTTAGGTGTGTGTACCTGTGCTGTTCTCTCAGGTGTGTGTTGTGTGTGTGTACCTGTGCTGTTCTTTCAGGTGTGTGTTGTGTGTGTACCTGTGTTGTTCTCTCAGGTGTGTGATGTGTGTGTAACTGTGTTGTTCTCTCAGGTGAGTGTTGTGTGTGTACCTGTGCTGTTCTCTCAGATGTGTGCTGTGTGTGTACCTGTGTTGTTCTCTCAGGTGTGTGTACCTGTGCTGTTCTCTTAGGTGTGTGTACCTGTGTTGTTCTCTCAGGTGAGTGTTGTGTGTGTACCTGTGCTGTTCTCTCAGATGTGTGCTGTGTGTACCTGTGTTGTTCTCTCAGGTGTGTGTACCTGTGCTGTTCTCTTAGGTGTGTGTACCTGTGCTGTTCTCTCAGGTGTGTGCTGTGTGTGTACCTGTGCTGTTCTCTTCAGGTGTGTCTTGTGTGTGTACCTGTGCTGTTCTCTTAGGTGTGTGTACCTGTGCTGTTCTTTCAGGTGTGTCTTGTGTGTGTACCTGTGTTGTTCTCTCAGGTGTGTGTTGTGTGTGTACCTGTGCTGTTCTCTTAGGTGTGTGTACCTGTGCTGTTCTCTCAGGTGTGTGCTGTGTGTGTACCTGTGCTGTTCTCTCAGGTGTGTCTTGTGTGTGTACCTGTGCTGTTCTCTTAGGTGTGTGTACCTGTGCTGTTCTCTCAGGTGTGTGTTGTGTGTGTGTACCTGTGCTGTTCTTTCAGATGTGTCTTGTGTGTGTACCTGTGCTGTTCTCTTAGGTGTGTGCTGTGTGTGTACCTGTGCTGTTCTCTCAGATGTGTGTTGTGTGTGTACCTGTGTTGTTCTTTTAGGTGTGTGCTGTGTGTGTACCTGTGTTGTTCTCTCAGGTGTGTGTTGTGTGTGTACCTGTGTTGTTCTCTCAGATGTGTGTTGTGTGTGTACCTGTGCTGTTCTCTTAGGTGTGTGTACCTGTGCTGTTCTCTCAGATGTGTGCTGTGTGTGTACCTGTGTTCTTCTCTCAGGTGTGTGTTGTGTGTGTACCTGTGCTGTTCTTTTAGGTGTGTGCTGTGTGTGAACCTGTGTTGTTCTCTCAGGTGTGTGTTGTGTGTGTACCTGTGTTGTTCTCTCAGGTGTGTGCTGTGTACCTGTGTTGTTCTCTCAGATGTGTGTTGTGTGTGTACCTGTGTTGTTCTCTCAGGTGTGTGTACCTGTGTTGTCCTCTCAGGTGTGTGTTGTGTGTGTACCTGTGCTGTTCTTTCAGGTGTGTCTTGTGTGTGTACCTGTGTTGTTCTCTTAGGTGTGTGCTGTGTGTGTACCTGTGTTGTCCTCTCAGGTGTGTGTTGTGTGTGTACCTGTGCTGTTCTTTCAGGTGTGTCTTGTGTGTGTACCTGTGTTGTTCTCTCAGGTGTGTGCTGTGTGTGTACCTGTGTTGTTCTCTCAGATGTGTGTTGTGTGTGTACCTGTGTTGTTCTCTCAGGTGTGTGTTGTGTGTGTACCTGTGCTGTTCTCTCAGATGTGTGTGTACCTATGTTGTTCTCTCAGGTGTGTCTTGTGTGTGTACCTGTGTTGTTCTCTTAGGTGTGTGCTGTGTGTGTACCTGTGTTGTTCTCTCAGGTGTGTGTTGTGTGTGTACCTGTGTTGTTCTCTCAGGTGTGTGTTGTGTGTGTACCTGTGTTGTTCTCTTAGGTGTGTACCTGTGCTGTTCTCTCAGGTGTGTGCTGTGTGTGTACCTGTGTTGTTCTCTCAGGTGTGTGTTGTGTGTGTACCTGTGCTGTTCTCTCAGATGTGTGTGTACCTATGTTGTTCTCTCAGGTGTGTCTTGTGTGTGTACCTGTGTTGTTCTCTTAGGTGTGTGCTGTGTGTACCTGTGTTGTTCTCTCAGGTGTGTGTTGTGTGTACCTGTGTTGTTCTCTCAGGTGTGTGTTGTGTGTGTACCTGTGTTGTTCTCTTAGGTGTGTACCTGTGCTGTTCTCTCAGGTGTGTGTTGTGTGTGTACCTGTGTTGTTCTCTCAGGTGTGTGTTGTGTGTGTACCTGTGCTGTTTCTTTAGGTGTGTGTTGTGTGTGTACCTGTGTTGTTCTCTCAGGTGTGTGTTGTGTGTGTACCTGTGCTGTTCTCTTAGGTGTGTACCTGTGCTGTTCTTTCAGGTGTGTCTTGTGTGTGTACCTGTGTTGTTCTCTCAGGTGTGTGCTGTGTGTGTACCTGTGTTGTTCTCTCAGATGTGTGTTGTGTGTGTACCTGTGTTGTTCTCTCAGGTGTGTGTTGTGTGTGTACCTGTGCTGTTCTCTCAGATGTGTGTACCTATGTTGTTCTCTCAGGTGTGTCTTGTGTGTGTACCTGTGTTGTTCTCTTAGGTGTGTGCTGTGTGTGTACCTGTGTTGTTCTCTCAGGTGTGTGTTGTGTGTGTACCTGTGTTGTTCTCTCAGGTGTGTGTTGTGTGTGTACCTGTGTTGTTCTCTTAGGTGTGTACCTGTGCTGTTCTCTCAGGTGTGTGCTGTGTGTGTACCTGTGTTGTTCTCTCAGGTGTGTGTTGTGTGTGTACCTGTGCTGTTCTCTCAGATGTGTGTGTACCTATGTTGTTCTCTCAGGTGTGTCTTGTGTGTGTACCTGTGTTGTTCTCTTAGGTGTGTGCTGTGTGTGTACCTGTGTTGTTCTCTCAGGTGTGTTTGTGTGTGTACCTGTGTTGTTCTCTCAGGTGTGTGTTGTGTGTTACCTGTGTTGTTCTCTTAGGTGTGTACCTGTGCTGTTCTCTCAGGTGTGTGTTGTGTGTGTACCTGTGTTGTTCTCTCAGGTGTGTGTTGTGTGTGTACCTGTGTTGTTCTCTCAGGTGTGTGTTGTGTGTGTACCTGTGCTGTTCTCTTAGGTGTGTGTTGTGTGTGTACCTGTGTTGTTCTCTCAGGTGTGTGTTGTGTGTGTACCTGTGCTGTTCTCTTAGGTGTGTACCTGTGCTGTTCTCTCAGGTGTGTGCTGTGTGTGTACCTGTGTTGTTCTCTCAGGTGTGTGTTGTGTGTGTACCTGTGCTGTTCTCTTAGGTGTGTACCTGTGCTGTTCTCTCAGGTGTGTGCTGTGTGTGTACCTGTGTTGTTCTCTCAGGTGTGTGTTGTGTGTGTACCTGTGTTGTTCTCTCAGGTGTGTGTTGTGTGTGTACCTGTGCTGTTCTCTTAGGTGTGTGTACCTGTGCTGTTCTTTCAGGTGTGTCTTGTGTGTGTACCTGTGTTGTTCTCTTAGGTGTGTGCTGTGTGTGAACCTGTGTTGTTCTCTCAGGTGTGTGTTGTGTGTGTACCTGTGTTGTTCTCTCAGGTGTGTGTTGTGTGTGTACCTGTGTTGTTCTCTCAGGTGTGTGTTGTGTGTGTACCTGTGTTGTTCTCTCAGATGTGTGTTGTGTGTGTACCTGTGTTGTTCTCTCAGGTGTGTGTTGCGTGTGTACCTGTGTTGTTCTCTCAGGTGTGTACTGTGTGCTTTGTTTTCCTCCTGTACGACTGACAGCTGATCACTGAGCTTTTGCTCCAGTGACAGACGAAACTCAGCCTCCATCTGAGATTTCAGAGAGTCAAACCGCGTCTACAAAACACACACACACACAAACACAATAATAACATCACAATGTCACAGTGTATATGTAGGTACATGAGTGTGTGTACAGGTATTTGTATTTGGATGCTAAAATGTCTGCACGAACACAGTGAAATATCATAACCAGCTTGTGAGACATTTTACTGGTCCTCACTAAATAAAAAGGCTCATGAATCATCCAAATCCATTGTTTTTAAATCTAATGTCAGTCACATGTTTGTGCTGTGGGATAGAACATATCATCAGTCTGATATAAAACCAGTGTCTATGGAATTACCTCACTAATATAGTCAAACAAACAAGTGTGTGTGTGTGGGTGAGACCTGCTCTAGAGATCTCTCCATTCTCAGATTGTCTCTCTCTCTTATGCTCGTCTCCAGATCTTCCTGAAGCTGCTGGTTTTTGCTCTGAATCTCTTCACGCAAAAACACTTCCTGTTTTACCTGAGACTGAACTCACACAGCATCAAACAAGAAATTATGTTTTTGTTTAAGTTTTGAACGTTGTTTCTCATTCACTTTGTGTGTCTTTCTCTCCAGCTGTTGTGTGGTGTGTGTGTGTCTCATTCTCTCTCTCCAGCTGTTGTGTGGTGTGTGTGTCTCATTCTCTCTCTCCAGCTGTTGTGTGGTGTCTCACTCTCTCTCCAGCTGTTGTGTTGTGTCTCACTCTCTCTCTCCAGCTGTTGCGTGGTGTGTGTGTTTCTCACTCTCTCTCTCCAGCTGTTGTGTGGTGTGTGTGTGTCTCATTCTCTCTCTCCAGCTGTTGTGTGGTGTGTGTGTCTCATTCTCTCTCTCCAGCTGTTGTGTGGTGTCTCACTCTCTCTCCAGCTGTTGTGTTGTGTCTCACTCTCTCTCTCCAGCTGTTGCGTGGTGTGTGTGTTTCTCACTCTCTCTCTCCAGCTGTTGTGTGGTGTGTGTGTGTCTCACTCTCTCTCTCTCCAGCTGTTGCGTGGTATGTGTGATCTGCTGCTGGAGGTCTTGTATGCGTTGTTCTAGCATTGTCTGTGTGTTGTAGGACTCATTCTGGAGTGTGTGGAGTTTTTCACTCTCTCTCTCCACATCATTGCGGAGTTTCTGCTCCTGATGCTGGAGATTCTCCACACACACACGCAGATCCGATACCTGCTGCTCCTGAAAACACACACAATGTCACTTTATTCTGAAGTGCTAAATAGTACAGCTGTGTGTGTGTGTGTCACTGTGCATTTAAGTGTTAAGTGTTACTAGTTGTCTGTTGGTGTCCAGCAGCTCTTGGCTGTGTTTCTGTTCTTTCTTCAGAGTTACTTCCACATGAGAGAGAGTCTGTTCTGCTCGAGAAAGAGCCTGACACACACACACACACACACACAAACACACACACACAGTTTTATAGCAATGTCACACAGTGAGTGTGTTGTTTGTCTATTGTCTTCAAGTGCAGCTGAGACACTTGTACCTCTGAGCTGGTTGTTACGATATAATGCGCTCAAGTCTAAAAATAATTAAATTTAATTCAATTGTTTTTCTGAATTCAATTCAAATACTATAGCGCTTTTTACGATGTTGCATTGTTTCAAAGAAGCTTTACATACAATGAAAATAGGAACACTGAAAACAGGATAATTATGAAACCTGTACCACACAGAATATGGTATTATAACACAGAAATAGCAAAAACCACACAAAGCAATAAAGTAACAACAGTTAGTGTGTGGACATCTAATGAAAATATTGACTTTCACACCTAAAAGGTTTTTGTGAGGGTTAAGGCAAAGAATATACAGTCTGTACAGTACAAAAGTAATTTAATCTATGGAAAGTCCCCATAAAGCATAGAAACCTAACGTGTGAGTGAGAGTAGGTGTGTGTGTGATCACCTCTCTCTGTCTGCGATGTGTTCTCTCGGCGGTGTGTTTCTCCTCCTGCAGGAGTTTCATCTCCTCACTGCACTCCTGATGATGTCTCCTCCAGCCCTCCACCACCTTCGCTAGCATCTGAAGCACACAGCACGTGCACACAACACACACACAGCTCACAAGGTGTGTAATAGATACAGTTACAACACACACTAAATTAAATCTAAAATATATGACAGATATGATTCTACATAACTCATACTTCCTCATTGTTAGAATAATTTATTATTATGTCCAAACTACAGAATAAGATTATGTTCACTACTAGTGTATATATTACTAAAACAAAGCTGTCTTAGTGTGTGTGTGTTTTAAAATTGCGTTTTTTAAAGCAGTGTTTGTGTTTTAAGCTGTTTGTCTGGGTGTGTTTTAAAGCTGTGTTTGTGTTTTAAACTGTATGTGTTTTACAACTGTGTTCGTGTGTGTGTTTTAAAGCTGTGTTCGTGTGTGTGTTTTAAAGCTGTGTTCGTGTGTGTCTTAAAGCTGTGTTCGTGTGTGTCTAAAAGCTGTGTTCGTGTGTGTCTAAAAGCTGTGTTCGTGTGTGTCTTAAAGCTGTGTTCGTGTGTGTCTTAAAGCTGTGTTCGTGTGTGTCTTAAAGCTGTGTTCGTGTGTGTCTTAAAGCTGTGTTAGTGTGTGTCTTAAAGCTGTGTTAGTGTGTGTCTTAAAGCTGTGTTTGTGTGTGTCTTAAAGCTGTGTTTGTGTGTGTCTGGGGGTTTTAAAGCTGTGTTTGTGTGTGTCTTAAAGCTGTGTTTGTGTGTGTCTGGGGTTTTTAAAACTGTGTTTGTGTGTGTCTGGGGTTTTTAAAGCTGTGTTTGTGTGTGGCTGGGGGTTTTAAAGCTGTGTTTGTGTGTGGCTGGGGGTTTTAAAGCTGTGTTTGTGTGTGTGTGTACCTTGTCAAGTTGTTCAATCATAATGTCTTTCTTGCGGTCAGCAGCCACAGCGAGGGTAAATTGTTGCTGAACTTGAAGAACTTTATTTTGGAGAGACACTACCTGCTGCTCACACACCTGCACACGCACACACATTTAATATCTGCCCAATGATATTTTCTGAGCCTTCCCCTACACCTAACCCTCACACAAACGTGCATGATATTTGGTGTTACGCGATATATCGATTTTAGAAACGTATCACAATACCCTGCTGTTATAAATAAAACATTTTATTAGCATCTAACACTTTAGAAGTGAGTGATAAGAGCTGTATTTCCTGAGTGGCACTGATGTGTGTGTGCAGTGTTCTCACTGCAGCACACCCTGCAGGAACACTGGACACATCACTCTTTCCCTCATGGGTGCACTGCAGCTGTCGCAGTGGCTTTTCCTAATGCAAGTCATGCCTGCAAATGCAAGTTCTCCTGTCGAAGGTCCACAGCTTGTGGACAAAGCTGATGCACACAGTGAAATACGGCATTGTTTTGAAATACGGCGTACATTGCCAACAGTCAGGGCAAGCAGAGAGACACCATAACATCTATCTGTAAAAATGTTTCAAACTAATGCAGAGCAAGAGCAATACATCAAACTTGACAAAACATCTGTTTTGTTTAAATGACTTTTTGTGTTGTTCTAAGTTTTTGCTGTGGTATATGTGAAGATAATTTAGGTATTGTATCAAAGTCATAATTTGGGCATCATGACAACACTAATGACATTAGATTTAAAGAAAAACTGAATTTGGATGATTTGTGGGCCTTTATACTTAGTGAGGAGCAGTAAAATGTCTCACAAGTTGGTTATCATTATATTTCACTATGTTAGTGAGGACATTTGACCCTCACAAATACAGATAAACCTGTACACATTACCTCATCTCTCTCTCACACACACTCATACACAAACTTCTGTGTCATCAACAACAAACCTCACCATAAACACTATGAAAAATATCTGCTTGTTCAATCATCTGGTGAGGAGTAATTTATTAAGTGTGATAATGCAGAGTCAACCTGCTGTTGGGTTTCTGATTCACAATGTGCTGTGTATGTCATGACCTTACGACGTGATCGCTCCCTCTCCAGACTGTCTCTCAACACCTGCAGCTCTGACACACTGGAGCTTGTGTCCACCTGAAGTCGAGAAAACTGAGGAAACAACTCGACTATACTACCCATGGACACAGCAGCACTGAAACAGAGACAAACAGACAGCTGAAACACAGAGCCACAGACTGACAGCTGAAACACAGAGAGAAAGACAGACCGACAGCTGAAACACAGAGAGAAAGACAGACTGACAGCTGAAACACAGAGACAGATTGACAGCTGAAACACAGAGAGAAAGACAGACTGACAGCTGAAACACAGAGACAGATTGACAGCTGAAACACAGAGAGAAAGACAGACTGACAGCTGAAACACAGAGACAGACTGACAGCTGAAACAGAGACAGATTGACAGCTGAAACAGAGACAGACTGACAGCTGAAACACAGAGACAGACTGACAGCTGAAACACAGAGACAGACTGACAGCTGAAACACAGAGACAGACTGACAGCTGAAACACAGAGAGAAAGACAGCTGAAACACAGAGAGAGACTGACAGCTGAAACACAGAGAGAAAGACAGAAAACTGAAACACAGAGACAGACAGGTGTGTTTGTTCGAGTCTGGTCACCTGAGCCGGTTTGAGGTGGAGTCACTGTCATGTGACTCATCCAAAAGACGCTGTGACACAGGAGCCCCAATCTCTACAGGGTCAAAATTCAAAGACAGTGAGAGGTACTGCAGGACTCTCATGCTGCATTCTGCTGGACCACTACACATGCAGGCACACTGTTCTACACCCACCACATTCACAGATATTAAGAAACGTGTGTGAATCCTGATGTGTCCTGGCAAACAGTGAAGGACCGCCCACCCTATCATTTAGTTGATTTACAAACTTCAAAATAATTCTCTGATCAAAACATTTGTTTAAAACAAAAATCCAATCCAATTTGTTTTATCAACACACATTAACACACTGATGTTTCTGAAATTCCAGAGCTCACACGAGAAACATTATTGGTGTAGTGTGGTGTGTGTTGTTTAGGGGTGTAATGATATGTCAGTGTCACAGTTTAGTTCATATCATGGTTTTGGAGCCACAGATCGGTTGTTTTGTTTGCCGTGAGGGCAGGGTTTATGGCATAGCACCAGCAATGTTAAAGAACACTAGATTCACTTTGAACTTTATAATAATAATACTTGAAGACAGTAACTTTAGTGTACGGGTAATTCCCTGTTAGATGGTCATATGGGGAGAAAGAGCTATAATAACTATTTTATCAAATGTCAAGGAAGAAAATGTTTAAGTGGCAAGGTAAAAGTGAGGTCAACCTCGAAAATGTGCCAGGGCATGGGTTTTGGCAGGTGGGGTGGGGGACATTTGGTATGTTAGTACACCATGAGAGTGCTGCGGTACATACCATGTATTGTGTATCGTAGTTCTTTGGTTCAGTTTTAAACATTGTTACACTCCTACTGTTGTTGTGTGTGTTGTTGTGTTCTCACCGTATCTGTCTGAAGCTGCTAGTGTTGATCTCAGTATTGACTGTAAATGTGTCCTCACATTCTCCATCTCCTCTATATGCCTCCTTCCACTCTACACACACACACACACACACACACACACACACACACACACACACACACACACACAGGTAACCCTAACTACACTGATAAAATGCACTGTCACTGTGATCTTCCAAATGCATAAATGTATATTATGAAACATCCAAAATGTTTAAGCATAAAGTCACTGTTGTTATTGCACAATGCACCAATAACTTCACCAGGGATAAATTAATGAGCCATTCAGCCACACAGAGAATCACAAATCTGAGACTGACTTACCAATAACTGTGCTGGTCTGTTCAGCATCTTCTGCAAATTAAGGTCCATCTCCTGTGACAGTCCATCTGCCTCTGACTCCGCCTCCTGCACATCAGAGCCTACCACACCATGGGAGGAGGAGTCTATAGTGCAGTCCACATCCTGTTTCTCTTTGAGACTGTGAGAGAGAAGAGGGGGCGTGGTTGCTGTCATTCTGACAGTGGTGAGATCAGGAGACGAGACAGTGAACGACACCTGTCTGAGAGAGACAGACAGAAATACAGACAGTCAGAAAGAGAGACAGCCAAAGACAGACAGACAGCAGTAAAGCTCTTTATATGACTCTCTAATTCACATTCACTAGTTCACACAGACATCAGAGCAGCATCAATGTATTTACACTCAGTAAACACATTCAGCAGATGTTCACCTGAACAAACATGAAAAACTGATCACTGACTGACAACCACAGCATTAACCTACCTGAAACACAAATCCTGAAAAATGAACAAAAAACGAAGGACAACAAACAGAATAAAGAGAAACTACAGAAGGAAGAGTCAGACAGTTTACATCAGCACGACCACACCCACACCACGACATCACTGCTCATGGGTGGGGCCTCTTAGACTTGCAGCGTGTCACTTCCTTTGCTGTACTCCAGTATATCAGATAAATTCTAGCAAAAGGTAATCTGCAATGTTAAAGCAGGTGAACTTTTCTTAGACTGTCTGACCTGGCAGCAGTGTGACCCCTGACCCCCTGCTCTCGGCTCTGCTGCAGTGAACTGTATAGGCGGGTGGTGACCTCACGAGAGGAGGTCAGTGCTGACAGAGGAGAAGACGGCCATGATCGAGTAAGAGGAAGAGAAGTCAGATGAACAGGCTGCACATCACTGGAAACATCTTCATCATCCGAACTGTGCACAGACATCTCACTGGAGACACACAGACAGAACTGGTTAATATGACCTGGTTTCTCAGTTTCCATCATTTTTATAATATTGTAACATCTAATCACCAATCACTCACTGAATCACTCTCCTGGCTTTTTTGTTTGTTTGTTTATTCTGCTTTTTGGAGCTTCATTTGCCTTGTCATAACAGAATTCAAATAACTCAAGTTGTGTTCATGTGTTTAGTTAGTCCATATGGCTCTTCTCCTTATGTTGTCTTTGTCTGGGTATGCTAAGACCTTCTAGACTAAGACCTCCTAAAACATTAGTATTTATTATGCACATTTCCAGCACTTTCTTACAGAATACACGAAATACACCATTTCTCTCTCACACACACACACACACACATTGGGTTTTCATGTTTTATAGGGACACTCCAGAGACACAATAGTTTTTATACCGTACATACGGTATATTCTGTCCCCATACACTAACCCTACCCAGTACATATTCGGTGTGGTCGTTTTTCTCTTGGGGATCTAACATGCCATAACGTAGCGAATACAGTACACAACAACTGTGATCTCATTGTACAGACGCTTTTATAAACGTCTTCCTGAATTCACTCACACACAGCTGATATTATGTTTAATTGATATATTTGTACACGTCTATGCACTGACTCCACATTAAACACTGTCAACAAGATTTAATGAGAGCAATCATGACATGATGAAAGCTTTTCAACGTGTTTAATATTTATGAGTTTTAAGAAAGTTTGTTTACCGCCCCTGTGTCTCGCGCAGCGTCCCCGCTTCAAAACGCGCCATGACAACCACGGAAACACGTCATCAAAACAGCCTAGAGACTTCCGGGTGTGGATCCTAACGTTACACATTTACATTTACAAAACTATTTTATTTCACTGCAACCCGTTATTTTATTATATATTGTGATGTACGTATCCCGTACGTGACTGTAATCTCTAATTAAATTAAGACTAAATAACGCACATTCACACGATTTATGTCTGTAAAGCATCAGATCTCTGTACATTTATTTTCGAGGAAATCTTTAAACATTACAGAATCAAACAGTGATTGATCAATTTAAACTCACTCATATTTACATGAAGAACATAACCACAAGAGCAAGTGTTGTCATTTCAAACACACACACACACACACACACACACACACACACACACACACACACAACACACACACACAGGTCTTTATGTCTGTTCGAAGCACAGCTTCCATGTGCACATGGTGTCACAAGGTGATCTTCGTGTTTCGGAAGCTGGAATTATCCCTGTGAAAACATTACAGAGAGGAGCTTTGAGACTGTGTGTGTGTGTGACCGCCTAATGCACAAATGTTATACCTTGGCTGGTAAATGCCTGATTCTGATTGGCTGACTAACATTGTAATGCAGTTTAGCACATCCTCATCAAACACATTAAGCATCTCACTTAAAATTGCCAGCTGATTGTTTCTCTACTCAAAATGTTTCAAACAAATCCTGAATTGCTTCTTTAATACTCCTACATCCTGTTAGTCTTTTGTCATATTTAAAAAATCTCCATTTAAACTTTAAATTGACCTCTTCATGTAAGCTAACAGTCAATCCACCACTGAGCATCATCTTCATTTACATCTTGATGATGTCAGTGTGTAGATAATCAGGTTGGAAATAATACAGTGCATGAGCATATTTCTGGTTATACCTCTTTACAGAGTCGTTCTGCATTTACAATATAAACATATTAATTCCAGTGTGCAAAAGGTTCTGCAGAACAGTAATAACTGTACAGTGCGTCTGTGTGTGTGCACGGGTCGTACTTAAGGCTGTCGTTGTGTGTTTTGTACTCCATGATGGTGTTGGGCGGCAGGTTCAGCACTCGGCGCAGTGTGTCTCTGATGCGTGATGTGGTCACCTGATCATTGGCAGTTTTATTCCAGATTGACAGAATGTCCTCCTGCAGGAAACACAAACAACTTCACATACAGTCTTGTGCTGTCCCGCGTGTTGGACTCTACAGTTCAGATGTGGATATCTTGTTTACTTGTGTGTCCGAATATGTTTCACAGACTCACAGCAGAACTTTAGTTTGACTGTAGCCGTCTGAGAACTGGACTGAAATAAACCTCTTCACACTATCAGACTGAAGCTTAAATAAGGATAAAGCTGCAGTACCTGAAAGCGGATGGACACCACCACCCCACAGATCTCCTCCCCCACCATGAACTGCTCCCCGAGCATGGCCAAGATGATGTTTTCCCAGAACCGCGACGCCAGGCCCTTCCGCAGGCGGATGATCCACTTCCCTCCATTTTTATTTGCCTCATCCTAACACACACACATCTCTAAAATCATCAGTAGACTCAAAGTGTTCACATGCTCTCACATCACAACACAGTTGTTCAGCTGTGTATGCTGCCTTGTCACACTATGTGTGATCTGTCATGCTGCCTTAACAGAGCCACCAAAAGAATCAGTGACTCCATCCACCCCGCCCACGGACTGCTCACCCTTCTGCCCTCTGGCAAACACTACTGAAGCATGTGGTGCAAGGCCGCCAGATTCAGAAACAGCTGTTTCCCACAAGCTATCAGAATACTCTGTTATTAGAATGCTGGCTGTTGGACTGCTGATACATACACGATTGACTGAATCACATATGTCCTTATTCCCTATGCTGCTAGTTTTTAAAGCAATAATTCTGTGCCTTCATCACTGAACACTTTTTATTCATTTTACATTAATACACCCAACTATGTGCAATACATACACTGCGGAAACTTAGTGCAATTATGAAAGCTTTGCATTTTGTCAGCGCTGGCAGGTAGCAACTGAAGTGCCCTTGAGCAAGGCACCTAACTCCCGATTGCTCCCCAGGCACAGTAGTGTGCTGCCCACTGCTCCGGGTGTGTGCAGTGTGTGTTCACTCCTCACCAGTGATGGGTTAAATGCAGAGGTCACATTTCGGGTATGGGTTATCATACATTGACAAAAACATTACTTTCACTTTTCTTTGGTGTATATTAGTCTACCTGTTGTTGTCCTGCTCATACCACCTTTATGTTGAGGTGGTCTTACTTGTGCCCGTACTTACCTTCACATTAAGCTCAGAGAAACACTTGTTCTGCTGTACACTGTTTGCTGTATGGTTGAAAAGACACTTTGCTACTGCAAGCAGTGATGTAATGGTCAAAAGTTATTTAAATGTATTAAATTAATGATTTAATAATGTGATTATATGATGGGTTATATGTTTCATTACAGAAGATTAAGGAAACCGTCTCTGTGGCATTAATGCTTTTTAGGAAACACACACACACACCTCCCACATGGGTTTGATTCCCTCCTTAAACAGGTGAAAGTCACTGTGGCCCGTCAGGTCTCCAGGTCGAAGCAGATGACTGTAGAACTTCCAGAACTGCTCCACCTGAAGTGAGTGAGAAGACACCAATGTAACACCACAGACAACACACACAAGTCTAATAACTGCAATGATAAAGACATGCTGACCGATGCCACTGTTCCCATCTGCCTGATGTTCTGCTCGTAACTCTGTGTGTTAGCAGGTCTGCTGGGCGTTCGACGTGAGTACCAGAAGGTGTAGTTGTACTGCAGAGGGTGTTCACCTGGACCTGGAGTTACCGCCTGCAAAACCAACCACAAACTCTCATCAGTCTGGTTTATTGTTCTGCATTTATCAGCAAGTGTGTGTGTGGAATATTCTCTGTCTCACTTTATGCCTGATATTGTTGTTGTTTATTGATCCTTCATCAACTTCATTATGGTCCTTCATCTCCTCATGGTCCCCAGAGTCTTCCTCTTTTAAACTACAATTAAAACAATTACTGTAAATAAACTCAGCATTCTGTTAAACCATTAATGAATTAATCTTAATAATGTTTATAAATGATGCGTATAGGATAAAATTGAGTATATACCAATTACGTGTGTTTATTTTAAATGTTAATGAAGCCTAAAGAAATGTTTCAATTCTTTAAGTGATGTTAATAAACTAATTTTTAATTCTTTAAGTGATGTTAATGTTGTAATCTTTTCTGTTTAATGGTGATATTTATTTATCCTATGTTTTACCTACAATAATCCCACTGAGATATACATCTCTTCTACCAGGGAGTGCTAGCCAAAATGGCAGTACATAAAAATATTCTAAGAATATTTAGAGACGGGAGAGCCTCTAATATCATGGCACTCTGCGCTTCTTTCCATAACCTATGAGCATAAGAGGAAACGTCAGCTTTGCCAAGCTCAGAATGAGCTGTTGCAATGTTAAAGTTGTAATGGTTTATTTTACACACTGCACATTTGATGTCATGAATGAGTATTAGCAGTTAGCTGCTAACTTACTGTTCAAACTGATTCATTCTGCTGTCGCTCTTCAGACACGTTTTTCGTCTTTCTTCTCTCTATAAACGCAAACCTCCGCGTTATAACAATCTTTATTATGACTATAAATCATTAATGTAATAATCTGGGACAAACGTGTCTTGAAATCAGAGATCAGAGCACTCATTACAGCGGCTGCCACTGCACATGCGCGCTACAGCTGCTGTCATTGGCAGCTCATTCCACCAGAGAGAGCCGAATACGTGACGTCATTACAGAGCGGGGGAGGAGCCGTTATCTGCTACGGGAGTCGAGAGGAGACAACACGTGACTGAGAAATCGCGTTTTGTTCACGGTGTAGTGATTACAACGGGAGCGTGAAAACGACCATGAAACGTTATAATAACGTTATAAAAACGTAATACGCACTATTAAAGTTCATATAAACTTGGGTGTGAATTAGCTTATAGTGTTTAAAACTAGCTGTTTACAGAAACAATTGACGTCTGTAGCGACATGAGACGCGTAGTTAATTCAACATTAATACATTCATTGACCCATCCTGTAAAATTCTGAAGACCGCAAAGCAAGCCACATGTCAATACAAGGACAGTTTGTACATGAATTGGCAGGGACAAAGAGTCTGACGTCCTGAGAAGACAGCTGAAAGAAAATGAACTGTGTGCATATATGTAAGGGGGCTGAGGCAGAAGCTGAAGCAGGATCCAGTTGCGGATGTTTATTGGGGTTATCCATAATCAAAGTCGAAAGTACAGGCAAAGGGTCGTAATAAACAGACAGTCCAACCATGCAACACAACAAAAGGGAGAGACGTAAATCAGAGGTCGTAAATCCAGGCAGAGAATCAATATCTAAACAAACAGTCCGATCCAGGTGTCAAACAAAGGGGCTAGGCAAAAATCAGAAAACGAGAACCAAATAATAGGTAAAACACAGGAAAGCAGGCAGTAAAAGAGAATGCTTAGTAGTCAGGTGTAAAGCTGGCAATACTTCGCAACGTGGCCATGTGGCAGCAAGGTTCATATAGATGCCAAACAGGAAGTAAGTTCAGAGTTCAAAGTTCAGAGTTCAGCAGAGGGAGCATGAGCAGTCAGTATTCCGGTGAGGGCTCCCTCTGCTGGCGTGATGTTACAGAACCCCCCCCCTCTAGGAGCACCTCCAGGTGCTCTACGTGGGCGTCCCCGTGGACGTGGTGCTGGACGGTCAGGTCTGGCTCGATGAAACTCCTCCGTGAGCGAGGGATCCAGAATGTCCACTGCCGCTACCCACGATCTCTCCTCTGGGCCGTATCCCTCCCAATCCACCAGGTATTGTAACTGACCCCCTCTTCGCTGTGAGTCAAGCAGGACGTTCACCTTGTAGGCCGGCGTTCCGCCAATGTCCAGCGGTGGCGGTGGCTCCTGCAATATGGCCTCGGGGTCAGCGTCCCGGTGGAAAGGTTTGAGGAGTGACACATGGAAAGAAGGAGAGATGCGGTAGTCAGCAGGAAGCTCTAATTGGTAAGTGACCTCATTAATCTGTCTTATGATTTTAAATGGGCCAACATACCTGGGAGAGAGCTTCCTGCTCGGCAGACGTAGCTTGCCTTGACCCTTTGTCCAGGTTGGTATGGAGGGTGTGGGCGACGGTGACGGTTAGCGTTAATCTCCTGCCTCCTCACAGCGCGTTGAAGCCGTACATGGGCACTGTCCCACACCCTCTCACTGTTACGAATCCAGTCGTTAACAGCAGGCACAGACGATGGTTCTCCTGACCACAGGAACAGGGGAGGCTGGTAACCCAGCACACATTGAAATGGTGTGAGTCCTGTAGAGGAGTGCGTGAGTGAGTTCTGGGCATACTCGGTCCAAGGGAGAAATTCAGCCCAGCAATGTTGTTCGCGGCTGCAGTAAGTTGGCAGGTACCTGCCGATCTCTTGGTTCAGCCTCTCCACCTGACCGTTTGACTGCGGATAATAGCCAGAGGTTAAACTCACATTGATATCTAAAAGGTTACAAAAGGATTTCCAAACCTGAGAGGTGAACCGAGTTCCTCGATCTGATACAATGTCTTCAGGTAGACCATAGTTTCGAAAGACATGGTGGAACATGGCTTGAGCAGTCTCCATGGCAGTAGGTAATCCTTTTAATGGAACCAGACGACAGGCTTTGGAGAAGCGGTCGACGATGACCAGAATTGTGGTGTAACCATCAGACAGGGGTAAGTCAGTGATGAAGTCGATGGAGAGGTGAGACCAAGGTCGTTGGGGAATCGGGAGAGGCTGTAGAAGTCCCGTCGGCAGGTCCCTGGGAGTCTTGGACTGGGCACAGATGGAGCAAGACTTGACATAATTGGCCACATCTTTGGTCATTGAAGGCCACCAGAAGGAATTCTGCACAAGTTTAAGGGTTCGTGAAATGCCGGGATGTCCCGTGCTGAGTGATGTGTGGACCCACTGGATGACCCGGTGACGTAGTGTCTGGGGAACATATTGTTTGGAAGGGGGGCAGTTCGGTGGTGATGGTTCTGTGAGGACGGCCTGGTGAATTTCCTCCATTATGTCCCAGTTGACCAGAGCAACAAACAAGGCTGGACTTAGGATAGGTTCAGGATTGTAGTTCTGTCGTGGGGGATCATGGCGCCTGGATAGTGCATCTGCCTTGCTATTCTTGGAGCCTGGACGATAAGTGACTGTAAAATGGAATCGTGAAAAGAACAGAGACCATCTTGCCTGGCGTGAATTCAGATGTCGAGCAGACTTGACATACTCAAGGTTCTTATGGTCCGTGATAACTTGAAAAGGATGAGCTGCCCCCTCGAGCCAATGTCTCCACTCTTCCATGGCAGCCTTCATTGACAGAAGCTCTTTGTTTCCCACATCATAATTAAACTCAGCGGGGGTTAGCTTCCGAGAGAAGGCGGCACACGGGAAAAGCTTGGGAGGTTGGAGCATGGCTCCAATCCCACAGTCAGAAGCATCGACCTCCACAATGAAGGGGAGTTCTGGATCTGGATGTTTTAGGATGGGGGCCGTCGTGAAGCTGGTCTTGAGCTTTTGGAAGGCTGCATTGGCGGAAGCGTTCCATGACAACTTCTTGGGTTTTCCCTTGAGTAATGAGGTGAGAGGTGCAGCAATAGAGCTGTAGTTCCTAATGAAGCGTCGATAGAAGTTAGCAAAGCCCAGGAACCTCTGCAATTCTTTCAACGTGGAGGGCTGCGGCCACTCAGTGACGGCGGTTACCTTAGAAGCATCCATTTCAACGCCCTGGTGGCTGATGTTGTACCCCAGGAATGTTGTCTGCTTCACATGAAACTCACATTTTTCAGTCTTGACAGAGTTGGTGATTGAGAAGCTTGGAAAGAACACTCTTGACGTGAGTGACATGATCCTCTTCATTCAGGGAATAGATTAGGATGTCGTCAAGATATGCGATGACATACTTATGGAGGACATCTTTGAAGACTTCATTTATGAAGGATTGGAAGACGGCTGGTGCATTGGCAAGGCCAAAGGGCATAACCAGGTATTCGTAGTGCCCCCTGGTGGTGAGAAAAGCTGTCTTCCACTCATCTCCGTCCCTGATGCGTATCAGGTTATAAGCGTTTCTCAAGTCGAGTTTGGTAAAAATTTTGGCCTTCCTGAGTTGTTCTAGGGCAGAAGGGACTAGAGGCAGTGGATACCTGAATTTAACAGTGACATTATTGAGGCCTCTGTAGTCGATGCACGGACGCAGACCCCCATCCTTCTCCACGAAGAAGCCGCCAGCTGCAGCGGGAGAAGTAGAAGGACGGATAAAGCCAGCTTCCAGAGCCTCCTTGATGTAGTCCTCCATAGCCTGTGCTTCTTGGCGTGACAGTGGGTAGACTTTGCTTTTGGGAGGACACATGTTGGGAAGAAGGTCTATAGCACAGTCCCAGTGCCGATGTGGTGGTAACTGTGTGGCTTTAACCTTGCTGAAGACCTCCAAAAGCTCGTTATAAACCTTGGGGATCTTTGGTTGGGTCAGGCTCGGAGGGCTCCCCATGCTTGTGGACAGACATGGACTGGACAGCTTAAGGGTTAGACAGTGACTAAAACAGAATGGAGACCAGTGGGTCAGCTCACCCGTGCGCCAGGAGATGTGGGGATCGTGGAAACTTAGCCATGGCATTCCTAAAATTATTTCATATTTGGGTGAGTCGATCAGATATAGTGAGATGTTCTCTTCATGAAAAACCCCAATTTGCATTTTCAGTGATCGGGTCTGTTCCAGAACTCCTCCTTTGATGGGTTGGTTATTGACAGCCGTAATACTGATAGGTGGAAAGCATGGAATGGTGGGTAGTTGATGTTTCCGGGCGATGTCCGAGTTGATGAGGTTGAGAGCGGCGCCGGAATCTACTAATGCTGTCAACATAAGAGAACCACTTTCAGTAGAAATCTGTACGGGTAATGTGAAGACTTTAGATGGATTTTGTGAAAAGGTGTCCACATTCACCCGGTCTTGTGCTGTGAGGGACCTTCGGGTCTTTTGAGGACACTGTGACTTATGACCTGGTTCACCACAATAAAAGCAGAGGTTGTTGATGAACCTTCGTCTACGCTCGTCCTCAGACAGCCTGGTAGATCCTACTTGCATGGGCTCGGTAACACATGGTGCCTCAGGATTCCGAAGTGCAGGTCGTGACATAAGGTGGGATGCATGCGCTTGCTTGGGTTTAGGTGAGTTCCTGAGCAAATTATCAATCTTAACAGTCATGTTAACAAAGTCATTGAAAGAAGATTCCTCACCTCGACATGCCATCTCCAACTGCAATTGGGGACATAGGCTTTCCCGAAACACCCCTTTAAGTGCAACATCATTCCATCCACTCTGAGCTGCAAGAGTCCTGAATTCGACTGCGTGCTCTGCTGCACTATGTGAGCCTTGAGAAAGGTGTAAAAGATGAGACGAAACATCCCGACCCCCAGCAGGATATTCAAATACTTCTCGGAGTTGTTGCAAAAAATACTCAGGTGAAGATCTAAACTGTTTGTAAACAAACAGTCCGATCCAGGTGTCAAACAAAGGGGCTAGGCAAAAATCAGAAAACGAGAACCAAATAATAGGTAAAACACAGGAAAGCAGGCAGTAAAAGAGAATGCTTAGTACTCAGGTGTAAAGCTGGCAATACTTCGCAACGTGGCCATGTGGCAGCAAGGTTTATATAGATGCCAAACAGGAAGTAAGTTTAGAGTTCAAAGTTCAGAGTTCAGCAGAGGGAGCATGAGCAGTCAGTATTCCGGTGAGGGCTCCCTCTGCTGGCGTGATGTTACAATATAAACTGAAGTACCATTTATTTTAGCCATTTGAGACAGAACCTATTGAAGTAATGAGTGTGCATATGTGTGTACTGTAAATAATTAAAATATGGGCTTTAAATGTTCTATTAAATGTGTTTACTTAATCAAAAGTGTCATTGAACCTTGGGAGGTGGGGGGGATTGGTTGTTTGAGTAGTTGGTGCTACCTCCTGAAATGAGTTTTTGCGGAGTGGGATGTCTGCACATAAGTAAATGTGTGTCAGTCACTTTTGACCTTGAGGAAACAAGCTTATAAATCATACATAATGATCTTTCTAGACAATCTAAAATAGAAAGTTTTCTGTGATGGGTAGGTTTAGGGGTATGGTTACTGTAGGGGGATAGAATATTCAGTTTGTACAGTATGAAAACCATTAAGTTTATAGAATGTCCTAATAAAACATGAAACCCCAGCATGTCTGGGTGTGTGTTTGTGTTTGAGTCCCTGATGAGGAACAGGAAGTGTAGTTGAGGCTGCAGCTGTTGATTTCCTCTCATGGTTGGACACAGTGTGACCTGTATTGTTGCTGAGGTCAGTGTGTTAGTCGTGAAGGATGGTGGCTATAATTGAATTTTATTTTATTTATACAGCATTTTTACAATGTTACATTGCTTCAAAACAGCTTTACATATAATAAAATATAAAACGCAGAAAAATGTCAAACATGTTCAACACAGAATACATGGTATTACTGCAAATAATATGTGTGAGATGTTTATTAATAAAACTATTTAGGGATCCTAGGTCTGTAGTTGGTTTATGAAAAGTACAGCATATCTGAACCATTTTAATAAATGGTTGTGCATCAGAAATACCTGTCATTGTGTGTAAAGACTCACACTTCTCAGTGGTCTATGAGAGGGTCATGTATTCAGACTGACAAATAGTAAACAGTATGTACTTCTAAGACAATGTGATGTGAAGTCAGTTAACAAGATAGGTGACAGGTATCATATTAAGCAAGAAATGCTGTTCCAGCTTACATGGCTATAAAGGATTTGCAACAAAATGCATAAATTACACACAATACACAAAAATAAAATACAACAAAATATACACAATACAAATATCTGAAAATTACACAGTGAAAGAGAATGAAAGAGAATTGGAGACAGAAAAAATAACATAGTACAATTTCTTTATTACTTTATTGTTTATTTTTAACAATTTAAATACAATGATTGAAACTTGTACAATTATTCGCTTTCTGCACTGACACTAGATGGAGCCACATGCAGGTGAGCGTAAAGACAAGCATGTCAGTGGTTTTAATACTGGTTTGTATGTTGGAAAACAAACTTTCCCCTGTGTAAGTTGACAGATCGACACATTGCAGCTGGGAAAACAGCTGCAGTTTTTGTCTGCTTACCAGCAGGAGGCAGACTCATAAATCATAACTTTGCTATGTGAACTGCAGTTTGTGCAGATGTGCAGCAGTAATGCAGTTGTGCAGCAGTAATGCAGTCAGGTGGCAGTATTTCAGTCATGCATTACTAAAGCAGTCTGCAGGTTCTCAGGGCTCACAATTTCACCCATAAACTGCCTATTTAACCTTGATTTTATGAAAACAGCCTCATAGTTAGACAGCTAAGACTCAAAGAGAGTTTCTGTTTTCATACATGCATGTTACAATAATTAAAGAGATTCTAGACAAAAACATATTTACATTTATATATTTGGTAGACACTTTTATCCAAAGTGACTAACAATGTATTGAAGGTAGACATTTAATCAGTATGAGTGTTGCCTGAGAATCGAACCAATAACCTTTTATTGAGTATTATTAAATATGTATTCTTTACTGTAAACTGATGCTGGTGGAGAGATTAGCCAGACTTTTCTCTCCAATAAAGGAAATGAAGACAAGCTCAAACTACTAAATCACACCAAAAGATTCTTTTAACCTTTCTGTCTCCCTCACTGTCTGTCTCTCAGCTGTCAATGGTCATTCTTTAGACAGCATGGGCACAGAGTGAACAATCTAGATTCTCACACACTGTCTGTGAAAAAAACTTAGCTTGAGTAAACTGTATTGTTTATTCAGAGATGTAAAGATCTCTTTCTAAATCAGCTCTAGATCCACCCAGTGTGGTTAACAGATCAGATTCTGTAGGAGACTGAAAACCTGAATACACACATACACACAGAGAGAGAGAGAGAGAGAGAGAGAGAGAGATAACCAAAGATAGGGATAAACAGAAAGAACAGCAGAGAGATATATAAATAAACAAAGAGATGTTTGGTATTCATCAGGCAGGTCATTTAAATGGAACTAATAAAGGCAAAAAATATTACTAAAATGGTGAAAAACAAAGGAAATGTTAGCAGCCTTTTATATAATCATATACAACCCGAAACTTTCATTAATAATACAGAAAACATCTAGTATCAAACCTCCCAAATACCCTGACAGAATTTCTGAACTCACATATATACTGTCATGTATCATACACTGTATATTCTCATATACTGTGAATGATCTATAAGGTCCAGAAGCCTTAAATATCATAATTTTGTGTTTCAGCCCAGTAATATTGTTTGAATTTTAAAAGTAGGTTTTGGCCAGAGAGAATTTGGGGTAAAGGGGGGTTGGGGGTAGATGCCTGTCTGGTTTCTATCAGAAGTCTCATTTTTCACTCACCCCCCTTTCTCTTGCTCTTTCTCTCTTTCACTCTCGGTGTGTGCCTCTGGTCTTCTTAAATCTCCATTCCATCATTCCAGCTCAAATTCCTGCCAGATGTGTGCAGTGACAGATCAGAGGACTAAACCACTGCACACACACATACTCACAAACTCACACACATACACACACTTACCCACATATGGACATACATACAATCACACACACTTGCTCGCATGTGGACACACACACACACACACACACACACACACACACACACACGAATGTACACTTACCCGCATATTCACACACACACACGAATGTACACTTACCCGCATATTCACACACACACACATGTTTACTTATCTATCTAAATGGGGACATTTCTATTGTTTTTATATACACAGCTATTTCTAAACACTCCTCTAAAACCACACTCTAACCCTAACAGGAAACTTTCCACATTTGTATAATTAAAAAATTTATTTACTATATTTTTATAGTGGTTTTACAAATGAGGATGTCCCTAAACTGAGGTTTTGCTCAGATTTTTTAGGTTTACTGACTTTTGGGTACAGATTTGTCCACAATATATGGTTAAGTAAACCCACACACTGCATATAGACACACACAAATGCACACTGGTCAGGAACTGAAGTGTGGTGACAGGAAGTCCTCACTGGATTGCTCCCATGAGTGTCAGAGAATCACACAAGATCATCTACAGTTTGAACACACGTCCACAAACTCAGAGTGTTCTAGACCACTGAAGTTTGTCTCAGCTGGATGCTGCCTGTGTCAGCAGACGACATCTCAACAGAACCAATACATTTACTGTACTATTAGGTACAGGTCTGCTGTGGAAAACTTTCTGGATGTCAGACACACATACTGGTGCAGTGACGTCAGATCTGCACTCAACACCAGTTAGTCAAGCAGAAGGTCAAAACTCACACGCATAAGAGAGACAGAGAGAATATAAATGAGAGTGGTGAGGGAGGGGTGATAAAAGGATGAACTGCTGTTTATCTATCAACACTGTGTGTGTGTGTGTGTGGGGGGGGTTACTTAATTATATTTGGGGACAATTTGGGTTAGGGTTAGGTTATAGTGTTTATAACTAGCTGTGTATAAAAGCAGTAGATGTCTGTGAAATGTCCCCATTTAGATAAGTAATCGTGTGTATGTGTGAGTGTGTATTTGCAGAGAGGAAGTGAGCTGTGCTGCCCTGACTCCCAACAGGATGTGAGAGCTTAAATCCCTCCCCGCTGAGGTCAAAGGTTAAATATCACAAGAGCAACTACTGAAAGGACACACAACCCTAATATGGATACTAAAGTTATTATGATTAATATTATTAGTCAGACACACACACTGGTGACCAGCCATATGTTAAATACATTTCAGTAAAAACAGATACAGTCATTTGCAGAGAGACAGAAACATATGTTTAGAGTGAATATATAAATTTACAGATGTGATGTTCTCAAAACCCATGTGTTTAAAGTTCTGACATCACTGTGTGTGTGGGTTTACTTAACCAACATTTGTACCCAAAAGTCAATAAAACCTGCCAAATCTGACAAAACCTCCTTTTAAAGAAAGATTTTTTGTAAATGGTAAAAATGCAAGTTTTCTGTTAGGGTAGAGTGTGGGTTAGAGTTAGATTATAGTTATAACTAGCTGTGTATAAAACAATAGAGGTCTATAGAATGTCCTCATATAGATAGATGTGTGATTCCAGTTGTTACAGTTTTACACTAATACTAATTAAAATGACACACAAACACACACACACACTTCTGATGCGTATTAGAGCTCTTTTATTAAAGAGCTCAAATTCAGCTGGATTTTCCCCTCAGATGTAAGCCAGTATCTTTTATAGACTAACAGTGTAAACAGTTCCTCCAAACACACACACACACACACACACACACACACACACACACACACACACGTATTGTTCCAGTGTTTCCCGTTTTGGAGACAGTGGATTGGCTACAGATGTCATGGGCGCCTGTCACTGTGGAGACAGGAAACCCCACACACTCCTGTTGATAATCACACATACAACATCGGGGATCTGGTCTCCATTACCATGTGGTTTTAAAACACTCATCCAGAACTTACCTGTTTTAATCTAATTCCTCATCTGATATCTGGCTGCTGTCTGCACAGATCTGGAAGGACTTTGGAGAGGGTCAGAGTTCAGGTTTCTATGGACAAAACACACACAGCTTCCTTAAAACAGTGCTGGAGGAACAGAAGAGATATGAGGTATAAGTCCCTCAGGATGAGAGTGGACCACCTGCAGAAGTGACCAGCGATGTGTTTAAAACTGCTTCATGCACACAAAAAACACACAAACACAAACACGTTTAATAATGTCACAGGGAGAACATCACTGCTGTGGCTGATGGAACACAACAGCTTGTCAACTCAAATTCACATATCCTGCACACAACGCATTAGATATTCCCTGTAAACATTCACCTGTGTTTGTGTGTGTGTAAGGGTCATGTCTGTCATGAACTCTGATAAATTAAATATAATATTTAAATGAAAATATTTCTATGTGTGTATGTGTGTTATGATATAATTTATTTTTATTTATTTGTTTGGTTTGGTTTACATTCTTCTCTCTTGGTCTGCAGTTCTGGAATTTCCCTGGTCACACAACACATATCTAGCTGCACCCTACACACACACACAAACTAATGCATGTTTAACAATATTTCACAGGAAGAACATCACTGCTGTGACTGATGGAACACAACAGCGTGTGTGAGGTTATAAATTAATCGTTTGGTCTGTCTGCTATCATTCTGTTAATTTTGTGTATGTCTGTATTTTCCCTCTGAATTAAAAGTGGAAATTCGTCTGTTTCTTGTGCAGTGAATCATTTATCATATAATGTTCAGTACAGAAGCTGATAATAATGTGAAGATAAAGTGGACAATGTGAACAATCCAGTGAACAATCCTCATTTTATTCTCAGCTTAACTTTTATGTTCAGGGTCCATAATGGAGAGCCAGTAAATAAATCATCTTTACATCATAAATTATGCAGAGCAACATTAAGGTGTTTGTCTGTTCTTTTATTTGTGCTGTATTATTCATCCTTTGCTTTATTCGTGCTGTTTATTTGTTCATGACTCTGTTGCATGTTATCTCAGAAACATCTGGAAATCTAACAGGACTTAAATCTGCTCAAAGATTCTGAACTACTAGGTCGTGGTTGAACTATTAGGTCATTGTTACTGTGGGCTGAGGCTCCACCCATCACCTGCCGCACTGCATTGTGGGACGATTAATCACAAGCATTCATTGAACACCTGGTGAAAATGGTGAGCTACAGATCAACTTACAATCCCACCAACATCTGAAAGAAACAAGACTTCAGCTTAAAAGAGATTCTAAATCTTCTAAACAAATACTCTGCCTCAACCTGTGTGTGTGTCTGCTCATATCAGTATTCTTCAATTAATGTTCAAATGTTCAGGGCACATTTTGATTGAAACCATATTCACTCTCCCTCTCTCTTTCACACACACACATTAGGTTTCAATGCTTTGTGGGGACATAATGACTTTTATACTGTACAAACTGTATATTCTATGCCTTTACCCTCACATCTTTTATATTTAAAAAAGCATAATTTAGTATGTTTAATAATCAATTTCCCTCGTGGGGAGCACTGACTGGTCCCCACAATGGTAGAAAAAACAACTCACACTCACACTCACACACACACACACTGTGTTAAAGAAGTTAGAAAGCTGAGAGGGATGTGTGGGAGAAAGAAATAGAAAATAATTTACCAAAATGACATTAATAACAGCACTGAACTCACACACACCTATGACATTTATTGACACTCTATCGTCATTATGTGTGTATATGTGTGCAACAGGATGAAGCTGGTCTGTGTAATTCACTGTGATAAATAACAGACATCAATATAATTATACAGCCAACAATCACGCTGTCAGTCCCACACAGGTCAGAAGTCTGTACACTGACGTTCACATGCAGAACAGAGTCATCTCCTGTCATGACATCCACAGGACTGTTTGAGGGTTTCGAATCAGAATATGGTGAACATTATAATCCTAAAATTAAACCTGTGAAGCACTAAAATAGCTCTAAGAGTTCTGTGTGTGTGTTAGGGTTAGGGTTAGGTTATAGTGTTCATATCTAGCTGTATAATAAAACAACAGACATCTATGGAATGTTCCTATTTAGATAAGGAAACGTGTGTGTGTGTGTATATCAGGTGTCTTGTGAGCAGGATCTGTTCTTAACTCATGTCATTAAAGAAGCAGCAGCAGGAAGTCACATGACCCTCAGTGAGTTTATCTCGTAACCAATCAAACGCTGACTGACAGCCATCTTCATTACCTGAGAACACAGGTGTGCAGGTGTGTGTGTGTCTGACATTCCAGGAAATGGAGTAAAGCAAAACAGAGTTTACTGCTGTCTGACAGAGAGAGAGAGAGAGAGAGAATGTGAGGTGATCTGCCTATGTTAAAGGAAACAAGTAGCTTCATGTATCATGTGATCTTGATGACAAATTGCATTGCAAATTTTATTTATTAAACATTTAATAATCAAACTGAGACACACAAACACACACACACACACACACACACACACACACACACACACAGAGAAAGAGGTAACCAAAGAGAGAGATAAACAGCAGAGACATATATAAATAAACAAGAGAAGATATCTGATTAAAACACACACAGACACAGCTGCAGAAGGGCTAATATAGGTGAAGATAAACTCCAGAACTCTGGGAAACAATAGGATGACGTTTGCAAAAACTACATCATCATCAAAGCCAAGAAACTGTGAAAGCAACAGAAACACACACATGCAAACACGAGAGAGAATCTGTAATAAACATCAGTGTGAAATCTGCTGTCTGAACACACCACATGATCTGTATAGATTCACTTTGAGACAAACAGAAATTCTTTCACACTCCCTGCTGCAGCCTGGCCCAAGGTTATGACCTTTAGGGTTGTCACCCCACCCCAACAGCTGTTAACCAATGAATGTTGCAGACCAGTTACAGTGAGCGACTATAGATTTGAGATTTGTGTCTATGCCATTCTTAAGAAAAATATGGGGAGTTCACTGCATGTCTGTGTGTGTGAGAGATGTCATTTTAGGTGGGCTGCAATAGTAAATAAATAAATGCTTATAAATTGGCCAAATCATATTTACCTTTAAACAGTTTGATTATATTGTTTAAAATATTGATTAGTCATTTAGACTATGACTATGAAACCCACAAAGTTTATGAGAGGTGCTCACCAGTGTGTGTTTGTGTCACATCTGTTTAATGTAAATAAATGTCTATGATGGATTCTGATTGGCTTCGGAACACACACACACTTTGTGGGTGTGAAATGGAAGCTGACTGAAGGGGGTTCACAGGGTCAAAGGTCAAGTGGGAGTGAGGGGAATGGAATCTTACACACACAGTCACGGTTCAAACAGTCTCTTGCTCGCCATGTGAAACACGACTTTCAGCACACGTTTTCAATTACCACTGAAAAACTCCATCTGTCTTGCTCTCTGTCTGTCTCTCTCTCTCTGTCTGCCTGTCTTGCTCTCTCTCTTTCTGTCTCTCATTAGTTTTTACACACACAGATTGTGTGTTGAATTGTCTTTTGCATACAGGGTTGTAAACAGCCAGTTTATATTTGCTTTATGTTGCATGTTAATGTTTGCATTTTGCTGCATATGTATTAATTTCATCTGGAGTCCCAGAGAAACACGTTTATACAGTTTATCTAAGTGTGTTTGTCTAACACACACTGGATGTTTGAAAGAGTGATTAGTGCATTTGGCAGAGAGAGAGAGAGAGAGAGAGAGAGAGAGAGAGAGAGAGAGAGACGGAGTGAAGCAGAAACAGACAGGCAGGCAGCTAGACAGTTACTGAATAAATAAAAAACAAATGTTTCCAAACTCTAGAGTTTCTTGAGCTGTCAGTTACATGCACATACCCATACACACACCACACATACACACGAACGCACCACACAACCACACATACATACAGACTTTGTGTCACTCTCCTGCTCAAATGTATTACTGTCACACCAGATGCGTTAATTAGATGTTACTCAGGTGTTGCTTAGATGCAACTCAAATGTTGCTTAGATGTTACTCAGGTGTTGATTAGATGTTTGTTAATCTTATTAAGAAAAAAAGGTTGATAAAATTGTATTGGCAGTCGATAAACTTTCTTGTTTGTCATGTAGGGACTTGATGGGGAAACCTGCTGGAACTGATTAAATCCTCATCAAATTCTCATTGTTGTGAGAATCGGTGAGAACTTTCTCAGGAAGAGCCTGAAAATGTTTTTTACTCTAGACACATGGATAATAAAACAAATAAATGTTCAATGTAAAATTTTGAACATTTAATAAAGCTTCACTAAATAAAGCTTCACTTCCTGTCAGCTTCATGTAATAACTTTTGTGAATATCATCTAAACGTTCTCGGACGCATTTTTGGTGGAAAAAGGATTCAATTTATTGGAGAAGTGAAAGTAAGATGCTTCAAATGCTGATAATTCACAGACTAAATAATGGATAACATTTACATTACATTTACATTTAGTCATTTAGCAGACGCTTTTATCCAAAGCGACTTACAAAAGGATGAGAGCATTGAACATTTTGCCTTGCGAGCCGACAAGCCAAGTCTACAAAGCTACATTTACAAGCGGACATTGTATTCTGCTACTAGAAACAGGATGAACTAGAGACAGACTGAACTAGAGACAATATGAACTTCAGGCAAGGATTTTTTTTTTTGAGGATAGGATAGAGTATTAGGGATTAGTCAGGTGTGTGTGAAACAGGTGTGTTTTGAGTTCTTTTGGGGGGTTGGGGGGTTGTTGGATGGTGGTGGGGGTTTATATGTTTGGAGGAGTAAGCTGAGGTAGGAGGGAGAAGTTCCGCTTACTGTCCTAAAGGCAAGCGTAAGAGATTTAAATTATAGATACAGAGACGCCTCCATACCTGATGATCCATCAGACACAGAGCAGGGAAACATCAGCTAACAGATGAATCTTTTAAACAAATAAACCTTGTCTGCTTTTATATTGAGGTATATGAAAACACTTCAGCTATATTTAGCTGTTTTAAAATAACAACAAGGACTGATTGTTCACTTGATGAAAACCAAAAAATCTGTATAAGAAAATATGAATTTCAGCAGTTGGACCCCTGATCTAAAAAGGTCAGTTTCTCTCTCAAACACAAACACACTTTTTACATGGGCCGCAGGTCACTGTCATTAAAGCACAGTGTGTGTGTTGGGTACTTCATCAGTTTTCTGACGTTTGAGTATGTAAGTCATATGAACCTGATGGAACATCTGTATTAAATTCATACAGTTTCAGCTCAACAGATGCAGAACATTCAGCTGTGTAATTTCAGAATCTTCTTATAAAAACAAACTGAATTTCAGTATTTCAGCTTTCTGTTAAAATCACTAAACCAACTAAATCAACTAAACCATCAAAAACATCTGAGAGTAAACCGTTCTCCACAGAAAGGTCAGAAAAAAAATCAGACAATAATATAAATTCAGTCCTCATTCACTCACGCTTGTGTAGTATCAACCAGTTTGACTTTTGTTCTCATATGGACATGGCAGGAGATGAAGCAGAACATTCAGGCTGAATGATGTTGAACAGAAAACAGCGTCATTTTGTCCTTTTCAGCTTGTGGTGAAAATGTCTTAAAAAAACATCTGCTGTTGAGTTCATGAAAGCCTGACGGATCTGAAACAGCATGAGGATGCATGAATGAGGACAGAACAATCATTACAGATAAATTGAACAAACAGCTTTTGGCATCATTACAAAGCAAAAGAATGTTATTGAATGTGATGCTTCTAAAATACAAACACACAATGAAATTTAAATCTGTTGTACAAACACACACAGCTGTAAAATTAATAAGAAAATCTCTTTACACAAACACAGACAAATAATTCTGTGTTGTCATGTTTTTATGGCACTGTAATATAACCACAGCATCAGAACCATATTAAAATTAAAATAATTAGAATACATAAATAGCTGATAAATCACATCAAATACTCCCAGAGAAACAGAAACAGGTGCTGTGCTTTTTTCGGTGCTGTCTCTTTGTACCACTATCACACATGAACTGATGGAGGACTTTTATCTAATTTCTTGCTCCATTCTAAGAACACACACAACTGCAAAAAAACAAAAAAAACCCCAAATTAATAAAACAACAATATATAAAATAAAGCCACAAATATCACTAATATTATGTAAAACTTTGCCTAAATAAAGCTTCACTTCCTGTCAGCTTTATATAATAACTTTTGTGAAGATCATATGAACATTCTCTGACCCAGTTTTGGTGAAAACGGGATTACATTTATTGGAGAAGTGAAAGTAAGATGCTTCAAATGCTGATAATTCACAGACTAAATAATGGATAACAGATATAAATGCCTCCATACCTGATGATCCAGAGCAGAGAAACATCTTCAGCTAACAGATGAATCTTTCAAACAAATAAACCTTGTCTGCTTTTATGTTGTTATATGAAAACACTTCAGCTATAGCTGTTTTAAAAATAATCACAAATATCACTGGAGCCTCTGATGTGTACTTGAAAACATGATCATTATGTGGCTAATGACAACAGCTCTGATCTTCATCAACCCAAAAGGTCTACTAACTAAACAATATTTTCAGCAATTACAGTTAAAAGCTGTAAAGAACAGGTTTTTTTTTACAGTTTTTTTTGCTGACAAAAAATTATGAACAGCTTTGTGTGTGTGTAAGCAAAGCCTGTTGGAAAACAGGTCAAATCAGGGCTTTTAACTCAATCTGTGTAAACACATGCAGGCTGGTCAGTGATTAACTTCTAAACCAGAGTGTATATGCAGATATTATCACATAATGATGGTGAAGTGAGAGAATTTAGCACATTGAACACAAACACAAACCAGCACACAACATACACAACACAAACACATCGCAGGTCTAACACACACAAACACACAGTACAGGTCTGAAGCACACACAGTATTGAAATGAAGCAAGCTGAAGCAGCGCTCAGTGGGAGGGGTCAACTCTGTAAATCTTTAATGTGATTGGTCACATAGATTACACTTTAATTGACAGTTACCCTCGTATTTTTGTGAAACATTCACTTAAACTCATTTTTATGCATACAAAATAATAATTACAAAATAAACTTGATTTAATAATTATAATGGACCTTCAATGTGAAGATCTAGTTAAACTCCCAGAATGCAATACGGGCAAATGTGCCATTACAAACTCCCAGGTTCAAAGTCCAGGAGTGTGAAGAATTCTAGAAGTCACAGACGTCTGTCTGTTTGTATGTTGAGATGTTTCTGAGAGATGCAGACAGACAGACTGATGTATGAGGCCATCAGTTCAGTTGCAGTTTACTCAGAATTCTGGACTCAGAATTGATTTTGGTCTGGACAAAGACTGATTGGAGGACTGAGGAAATCCATAAGCTGATTGAAGGAGGGCATGCAGGGAATGTGTCAGTATCGCATCGAGCTGCTGGTTTTGTTGTGGATTTGAATCATTTGGACACTGGATAAAATCTTTCTCTGATGTCCAGCTAAAGTGACTCCGATCCGCAGAAGATCCCTGTGACAAAAAACAATAACAGTCACCACAATAACCCTGCTTTACATCAAACAGAGTCAAACAGAAACATCACTGATCATAAACATGTAGTTTGAGATCCACAGATAACTGAAGAGTATGTGTGTGTGTGACTCACTCTGTAGTGATGTCTGTGTGTGTGTGTGTGTGTGTGTGTGTGTGTGTGTGTGTGAGACTCACTCAGTAGTGATGTGTGTGTGTGTGTGTGAGACTCACTCAGTAGTGATGTGTGTGTGTGTGTGTGTGTGAGACTCACTCAGTAGTGATGTGTGTGTGTGTGTGTGTGTGTGTGTGTGTGTGAGTGTCATAGTGTGATCTGTCGTGTGTGTGTGTGTGTGTGTGTGTGTGTGTGTGTGAGACTCACTCAGTAGTGATGTGTGTGTGTGTGTGTGAGACTCACTCAGTAGTGATGTGTGTGTGTGTGTGAGACTCACTCAGTAGTGATGTGTGTGTGTGTGTGAGACTCACTCAGTAGTGATGTGTGTGTGTGTGTGTGAGACTCACTCAGTAGTGATGTGTGTGTGTGTGTGAGACTCACTCAGTAGTGATGTATGTGTGTGTGTGTGTGTGACTCACTCAGTGGTGATGTATGTGTGTGTGTGTGACTCACTCAGTGGTGATGTGTGACACCAGCTCTATGGAGGTGAATCCAGCCTGTAGGAAACTTTCTTCATATCTCTCCATCTTAATGGCTCTGAGCCAATCAGCAACTGACCTGCACTGAGACAGTGGAGGAAGAGGATGCTGGTTCAGCAGAGGGTGAAATGGCCTGAGAGAGAGAGAGAGAGACAGGATGTGACATTACTGATGATCAGACAACTAACATTTATAAAAAATGAAAAAAAAAAAAACACACTCAAGTGTGTGTGAGTGTGCTCACACACACTCACACAAGCGTGCTCACACACACTCACACAAGCGTGCTCACACACACACAAGCACGCACAAGCGCACACCCATCGCTGATGCGTCCTGTGATTTTGAGGGAGGCAGGGTGTCTGATCAGTCTGTCCAGCGATGAGACAATAGCGCAGAATCGTGGACGTGACGCACGTTCCTTCTGCCAGCAGTCCAACATGAGCTGGTGCAGAGACGCCGGGCATTCTGGGGGAGGAGGCAGGCGGTAATCCTGCTCAATCGCGTTTATCACCTGAACACACACACCAGCGGCTGAAAATGATCTGTTTACACTGCTTGAATTTATTGTCATATTAATCCATTTCATATCAAACACTCCCTGCTGAGTAAACGCATATACACACTCTCCAGATCGTTCAATTGAACAATCTGCCTTTCCAAAAACCTGTTTTTAAACACTAGTGAAGTGTTCCTGCAGCTCAACTGGTTGCACACTGCGTTAGCAGTGCAAAAGGTCTTGGGTTCAATTCCTAGGTAACACACTGATCAAATGCATACCATACTGTAAGCCACTTTGGATAAAAACGCCCACTAAATGCGTAAATGTAAAAAGTATTAAAAGACTGATATTTATTCTTAGTCAAAATCATTACTGATGTAAAAAAAAACAAGTGTAAAACCAGTAACAATCAGTCAGTCAATAAACTATTTAAAACACCATATACAATCTTATGGTGGAAAAAGATGATCAACTAAGAAAAATCAATTCCTGTTTCCAATTTACTTGACTAACTTAAAATCTTTGTTATTATCCATTCTCTCTCTCAAACACACAGACACACTCACGTCTTGGTTGCTCATGTCCCAGTAGGGTCTCTCTCCAAACGACATCACCTCCCACATGACGATCCCGTAACTCCAGACGTCTGATGCAGATGTGAACTTCCGGAAAGCGATGGCCTCTGGAGCAGTCCAACGGATGGGAATCTTTCCACCCTGGCACACACACACCACGTGTCAGCAGAGTATATGTGTGTGTGTGTTGCCTTGTGTGTGTGTGTGTGTTCTCACCAGTGAGCTGGTGTATGTTGGGTCGGAAGAATTTTCTGTCAGGAATCTGGACAGGCCGAAATCAGACACTTTACACACCAGGTTACTGTTGACCAGAATATTCCGAGCTGCCAGATCACGATGAACATAACTCATCTCTGACAGATACTTCATACCGGACGCGATCCCACGCAACATCCCCACTAACTGAATGGGAGTAAACTGACCGTCGTTTAACTGTGGAGAGGGGGAGAGACAGAGACAACTAGTCATTCACACTGAAGTCTGATCAGTGAGACTGAAGCATCAGACTGACAGACAGACCCTCAGGAAAGAGTCCAGTGCTCCGTTCTCCATATACTCTGTGAGAATCATCACCGGACAGGAAGCCGTGATCACACCCTCCAGATGAATGATATTAGGATGATGAAACTGCCCCATGATTGACGCCTCAGACAGGAAGTCCCGCCTCTGCTTATCTGTGTAGCCACCCTTCAATGTCTTAATAGCCACATAGTTTTCTTTCTTACCAGGAACCTTCAACCGGCCGCGACACACCTCACCGAACTCACCTACACACACACACACAGACACACACAGACCAGAACTATGAGTGACGGCATGAACAATATCAGATTCACACACACACACAATACTGTAACATGAGATCTGTTCTAATGTGATATAAAGGGAATCAGAGGTGTATGTGTCCCATATTACTGCTGTTCACCCAGGTAACATGAGACACACACCTACAGTGAACAATCACACACACACACACCTAAATGGGGACATTCTGTAGACTTCAAATGTTTTTACACAGCTAGTTATAGACACTACATATAACATATAACCTAACACTATAACCAACAGAAAATTGTATGCATTTCTATAAGTTTAACTTTAAAAACGTACTTACTATATTTTTATAGTGTTTTTACAAATGAGGATGTCCCCAAAATGAGGCTGTTCTCAGATTTGTCAGATTCGGTTTACATTTGCGTACAAATTTGTCCCCCAGTATATCTGCCCCCCCAACACACACACACACATATTCTCACCAGCACCAATAACCTCCTCGATTTTGACAAATGACACATCAATCTCTTTGGCGAATTCCCTCACGGCCTCATTGGGATCTTCATACGTAAATGGATCGATGTAAACTTTAACCCCTACAAAAACAACACAAGTATTTAGTCAGCACTCGACTTACAGCAAAACTCTCCACATGATTGGCTGAGAATTAACCCTTACTAAACCTCAACACTCAGGTTTTGTACTATATTGTATATCTACTTTACTCTACTGCATGGTACTGCTACACTCCACTGCACGGTACTCTGCTGCACTGTACTGTACTCTATGTTACTTTGCTGCAATGTACTCTGTTCTGCTGCACTTTACTGTCTGCTGAGGTGAGTGATTTGAAACAGTCTTTGTAGACAGCAGCTCTGTGTGTCCTACATGAATGGCTTATAAGATCTAACCTTTGACTCCAGTAGATTTTGGCATTAGAATGTTGTTAACAGCGTTAATCTCATAACACATAACACATACAAACACACAAACTGAGTAAAACTTTTGTCCATTGATTTAGATTGAACTTGTTTCTGACATTTTACTAAATAAAAGTATATTTGTAAGCAAAATGTCCCATCAGCTTGAATGAATGTTTGTCACAGAGTTTGCTGCAATGCATTCTGGGATGTGCTTCTCCTTGAGGTGAAAAGGACGTATCAGAAAACAGCTTTGCTGTCTATCTAGGCAGCTGACTGGTGTTTGACACAGAGCTGCAGTTAAAGACTCACCCTGAGACATCAGAAACTGACTCTTATCCGGCTCTGCCTCCCTCCTCCTGCTCCTGAGAGAGAGACAAAGAGATAGAGGCCAACAGACAGAGAGAAAGAGACAAAGAAATAAAGACAGAGAGAGAGAGAAAGAGACCAAGAGAGACAGAGAGAATCAGTGAGAGAGACAGAGAGACAAAGAAATAGAGGCCGAGCGAGAGATTGAGAGTGACAGAGACAATCAGAGAGAGAGAGGGAGACAGAAAGAGAGAGGGACAAAGAGAAAAAGTTCAGTTATCTAATTTGTCAATCAGAAAAGGCTGTCATGATCTTATTCTGCGGCAGAACACTGTTTATACTTGATAAGATTACTCTGTGTGTGTGTAAGAGAGAGAGATGAGACAGGTTTGATTTGACAGAATTCCTGTCTCATGACTCATGTTAGTTTCTGTCTGTTGTGAGGAGACCCTGCAGCTCTCTCTCTCTCCTAACACTCTCCTCAGTTGGTAGAGCATTGTGTTAGCAGTGCAAAAAGTTGTGGGTTTGATTCCCAGGGAACACATGTACTGACAAAATGTGTAACTTGAATGTACTGTAAGTCGCTTTGGATAAAAGCGCCTGCCTAATGCATAAATGTAAATGTAACACTGCTGTATGTGTACCTGTGATTTTCAGATGAAATGGAAGACCCTACCGAACCCTAAGCCCCCCTTTCCACACAACCAGAGAAAAGTAACTACAAAATAAATAAAAATGAAATTATAAGAATTATAATTGTGTGTGTGTGTGCGCTCCAGGAGTCAGATTCATTGTTCCAGTAAGAGTCTGTATGGAGACATCACTGGGCGGACACATCCTGTTCCCCTCACACACACGCGCATGCACGCACGCACACACGCACGCACGCACAGTGTAAAACAGCTCATACATGCAGGGTTAATATCTCTGACTCATTGAAGTATGTGCATCAACATCACACTTCACATTCAATTCACATTTATTTGTATAGCGCTTTTCACAATACATCTCGTTTCAAAGCTGCTTTACAGAAAATGAAAGTTGTACATTATCAGACTTCACCAGACTACCTGGATCAAAATCTGCTCCTATCATCTGCATTAATTTTGTTTATGATGGACTATCCAGAGGCAGGACAGAAAAAATCTACTGAAAACTTCTCAGACTCAGTTTTTTGAGACTGAAAACAGAGAGCACATGAGAGGAACTGAAGGCTGAAGGGTGACTCTATCCACTTTGTGTTATAGGATGGTGACACCACACACACAGATCTATTAATTCCACTGCAGTGCATTGTAGGTGTTGTAACCCTGCTCCCTCATTCACACATCACCACACTTCACCTGATGCAGAGCACAGTAACAATCACCACGGCAATAAGCAGCAGCAGTCCAGCAGCCAGCAGAACACCAGTGAGCATCAGATGAGATGGAGAGTCTTCAACTACACACACAAAGACATGACAGGTGTGTATCAGACATCAGTGTGTGTGTGTGTGAGCCTGTTTATCTGTGAGAGTGTGTATCTCTAATTGTGTGTGTGTTTGTTTGTTTGTTTGTGTGTATCTCTGAGTGCGTTTGTTTGTTTGTTTATAAGTATCTGTGTGTATGAGTGTGTATCTGTGTATACCTTCAGGCAGTGTACTGATGGTGGTAACAGGACTAAAGTGGCCGTATCCTGCTGCTGTTCGAGCTCGAATCTGCACCTGATACTGTGACGCTCGAGTCAGATCACTGAGAACCACAGAGTTACTCTTGCTGGTGACATACTGCCAGCCGTCCTCCTGACCCTACAGCACAGGCCACAGGTCAGAAGTCAGAGGTCACACACACTCATTTTTTGATGTGTCTGTCTTTCACCTTTAAACTGTATCTCAGCTGATATTCCTGGACACTGTGATGGGTTTGTACTGGAGCCGCCCAACTGAGGGACACTGAGGTCTCTGATGCTTTAGTCCTCCTGACACCTGATACAGGAACAGCCACTGTGCGTGCAAACACACACACAGACACACACTCACAATGACACACACACATACAAAGATACACACAAAGATTCACACATGCACAGAGACACACAAGCACAAACATAGACAGACACAGATACACAGACAAACGCAGATACACACACATATACACAATTGCATACAGAGACAAACACAGTTAACAATGCTGTTAAATGACATGCTTCCAAAAAGTTGTATGAGCATTTGTAGGGCAACACTAGATCAGGGTTTGAGTGTTTATTTCTGCGTAAGATCAACAGGTCTCATGATTTTACACAACAATCTTACACTGAACACAAGAAAATATATTACAGTCCAGTCTGGAAATAAAAATACAGAGATAACCAATAACAATCAGTAACAATCATTATAATGATGATGTCATCAGGAGGTGTTAACAGTGTCTCACCGTCTCTGCTGGTGGTGATGTTCACAGAGGTAGAGGCGGGGCTTGTGTGACTGACAGCGCTAACTCCGTTCTGAGCAAGAATGGTGAATGTGTAGGTGGTGTGTGGGAGGAGCCCACGGATCACAACACGCCTCCCACTCACCTCCACTTGCGCCGGTCTGTAAGTGACACTGTCTGTGCAGGGAGAGCACGTAGACCCACTGCAGCGTACACACTCAATGCTGTAGGTCAGATCAGATCGGCCTCCCCGGTCCAGAGGTTCTGACCATTCCAGAGTCACCACGGTATCATTGATCTGAACGATGACGCTGCGCGGGGCGGACGGAGGCTCTGTACACACACACAGTCAATGAGAGAAATTGTGAGAGACTATACATCAGTGAGTGTGTGTGGGTGACTGTATTTGTACGTGGTGCGTGTGGTGTGTCTGTGTCTCACTGGTACAGGCTGTATCTGGGAGGTCACTGGTTGTTCTGTAAAATCCCAGGCGACACAAACACACACTGGAACCAAGCGAATGTGTGTTGCTGTTCTCTGGACATACACGACACAAACTGTCTCCAACAGATGCTTTATACTGTCCTGATCCACATGCTACACAGACAGAAGAAACACACACTGAATCTAACACACTTCAACAACACAGAGGAAAAACTACTGGACAATACATCATCATGACATCACCACTCACACACGCGCACACACACACGCGCGCGCACACACGCCTGATTATGTGCATGTCCAGTTTTTCTTTAAATCTAGTGTCAGTCACATGTTTGTGTGAGGGTTAGGTTTAGGGTTAGGGGATAGAAATATCATTAGCCTTACATAAAATCAATTGAAGTCTATGGACTGACCTCACTAATATAGTCAAACAAACATGAGAGTGTGCGTTTGTGTCATGCCCTGTCTGACTATTATTTGAGCACACCAGGCAGGTCACTGGGGGCCTGAGATCAGATTGGTGTGTTAAACCAACAGCCCCACCATGCACACACAAACAGACACAAACACACACCTTTTTTGTATTTATTTATTTATTAATATTTACTATGTTGTTACTATATGGATGAAATGAGGAGGATGTCCTCAAAAGGAAATTTTGCTCAGATTTGTCAGGTTTTGCTCAGATTTTGGGTACAGATTTGTCCCCAATATATGGTTAAGTAAACCCACACACTCACGCTCGCACACTCACGCTCGCACACTCACGCTCGCACACTCACGCTCGCACACTCACGCTCGCACACTCACGCTCGCACACTCACGCTCGCACACTCACTCACGCTCGCACACACAAAGAGGAGGCCAATACAAATTGCAATTAGTACAAACAACTTCTGCCGCCTGTGAGTGTGTGAGTCTTAGCTGTAGTTTGGGAACAAACATTCATCCAGCAGTAAGCAAAATCTAACAAAGCCCCTTTTTGCTGACATCATAAAAGGTAAAGGCTTTTCATCAAACTTTATTAAAAACATCAACTTTCTCTCGCTCGCTCGCTCACTCGCATCACCAGCAAAACATCCACCTTAGTGCTGCAGAAATGCCAGAAGTTGAGAAATTTGAGTACTGAGGATGAATGTGTGTCCCACAGATCTGAACTCTGAACTCACTGACATGAGTGGATGGAAATCTTACACTTTTTACATCCGTTTGTGGCGTTTGTCTATGAAACAGTCAGACATGTGCACATTAATAACCCTAACCCTGTTTAAACCTTAAACAGTACAAACCTTTAAACCTACATACAACAAATCAAATCAATGGGCAAAAAATCTTTCGCTGAAACCGTTTTATGCCTTTATCTGAGCTCTATATCTTGTTCTGCATCACAACACATGCAGCATGAAGGACTAACACGTTCTCTTACCTCTGCAGCGGTCAGAGTCCACAGGCTCGTACCCTGCTTTACATGTACACGTTGATGAGGGAGGTCCCACCCACTGCCCATCCTCCCCACAGAACATGGTGGGTGGGTGTGGATTCTGGCCCATGGAGGCAGAATTAGCCACACACACGCCCTCAGCCTGCTGCACCAGCGAATGAGGGAGGGTTTCAGGGAAGGAGGAGAAGGCACGGATGACAGCGGGGCACTTTTTGAAGAACACCCTGATGGACAGCAGGGCCATACACGCCCCCTGAGTCTGGAAGGCCAGATAAAAGCCCTTTTTTGACAGAGGACCCACACGCACCGTCTTCATGTTGGACTTCCTCTCTCCACCACGCCGCAACAGGAAGTCAGCAGCAACAGTGTCCACCTGCAACACGAGAAGACAGTTTGAACCTGTTCACTGTGTGTTTGTGTGTCACACAGAATTACACAGCAATACTCTTCACTACATTTATCATTCTACAACAGTTTCCCCTTCTTCAGTCTTATTGGTCGAGAGTGCTGGGATGAAATGACAATATGGGACGAAAGAAGGACTCACAATCATGCTCTTATAGCCTTGTGTCTATGAACCAATTACAGCTGTGCTGATATATCTCAACCAGACATCCACTGAAGCCAAGCAGATTTAAAATATTTCATACCAACAGTTCAGCTTCGATATTCATTTTACACATACATGTATGGGCCAGCACTACGGGTGTAACAATATACCAAAGCCACGGTTCAGTTCATATCACGGTTTTGGAGCCACAGATCGGTTGTTTTTGTTTGCTGTGAGGGCATGGCATGGCACCAGCAATGCTACAGAACACAAGATTCACTTTGAACTTCATAATAATAACACTTGAAGACAGTAACTTTAGTGTACGGGGTAATTCACCTGTCAGACGCTCATAAGGGGGATTGATGAATTTTGGGGGCGGGGCTTGTAGGAGTCATTGTAGAAAGACATTTATAACTATCACTGCATTTTAGGAGGAGCTACTTCAAAGTTTTTCTATAAGTGTTTTATGCAATGTGTAGTATTATTTTAAAGCAGTTTAACAAAGGACAGTGGCTTACAACCCTCCAGTAAATCAGCCACAAGCCTATGTCATACTATACATTATTACACTATTCACACTTGTTTCCCAGCACAGTGTGCTGCAATCATGAGTTGATTTATATTTACAGTTGTTTTTGGAATATACTTGCAGAAATATGCCATTCATAATTACTTTAGTTAGTTCAACTTTGTCAATGGCCATGTCAAAGTGCTCCATGTAGTTGTGTTTAATATGGGCATTTTAAAGTTGTAAAAATACATTGAAGATCAAGTCCTGATAGAGAGATCCTTTTTTCTAAAAAAGTCATTTATCTTCTGAGGTACATCATGTATATAGAGTGCTAAGATTTCACCTATATCTGTAATCCTGCCCTGAATTTTAAGGTGTTAAGTTAACTTTTTAGGTGTTAGCAGTCTATTAATTACTACTAAAGTGAGGTCAACCTCAACAATGGGCCAGACCTGGGTCAGGGCAGCAGGGGCGGGGGCAGTCGGTACACCATAAGAGTGACGTGGTATGTGCCGTGGGTGGTGTATCGCAGTTTTTCGGTTTGGAATATTGTTACACACTTAGCCAGTACTGGCGTATGTTAGCATACCTTGCTGTAAGGGTTTTCCATCCAGACGGGATTTGAGGGGGTGGCGTTGTCCTCGTCGCTCTGATAGTAATAAAGGTTAAACGTCTCTTTGCAGGTGCGGTAACTGGACGGCATGGCTGAACACTCCATCATAGTGAAGCGGATCTCCACGTAGACCTGAGATGCCCCGCGACGCGGGATAAACCTCGTCCTCAGCCAGTGACTCACTAAACTCTCTGCTGGACAAATCTGAAAGGTGCGGACGCTGTTTCCCTCCTCATCCAAACCGCTCATCTCCTCCCACTAACACAAGCACAGCAAACATCAGCTTATGCCTCTGAACTTCACATGGCCAGAGACAAAACCACAGTCAACAGAAAATTAAAATGTACCTTGATTATTTTTATCATTTCTGTCTTACTGTACCTGATTCATCAGTGCAATTTATTTGGTGGAAAAAGGTTTGTCTTTCATTAAAATGTAATAATGCTGTGAAAGAATTTTCTGTTTGTGCTCATGTCACCTGTCAAACAATGACACTTTCACCCTCCAACCAATCAAGAGCTGCTACACATCTGCTCACTGAGTTTCACTTGTAAATACCTCACAGTACAGAAGTCCAGTGAGTTTCATGTTGATTGTAAGCGGCATTTAATCATGCAGGTTAAAGCACTGAGTGTGTGTGTGTTACCTCAGGGTTACTGCTGGGGTAGATGGTCCATCTCAAATCAGATGTTTCCAACTTTGTGTTCACAAGCACCTCTGAGAAAGAGACAGGAAGAGAAACAGAAAGAGAGAGAGTTTGTGTCTGTGATGACAGTATCTGTGTTTCAGGCGAAGTGTGAGAACACATGACATAAATGCAACATAACTTCATTTCTCACATAATGCATTTTTAAGGTTTTAAACACTAATGCAGCAAAAACAGATCATGTTTTTGTGAGCAATTAAGACACAATTAACCATTTAAACCTTTAAAATGTTTCAACAATCCATTGGATCACACACAGTTTCAGTACACACTGTATTGTCATAAAGATGCAGGACAGTTAGACGGTTGATCACAGACAGGAAATGATCATAGAGAGGAAACATCTTTCTGTCTGTCTCTCTGTCTATTGTTTCTATTGTCAGTGAAAACACAATAATATCCAGGAGAGAGTTCAGAGCCAGAAAAGTGATCCATTGACATTTCTATTTATTTAACACACACAGAAACACACACTGGACTACTGGCAGAATTCCTGCTCATTCCTGAGTGTCCATGGAGCAGAACGGTAAAATTACAGCTCACACTGAACACACACACACACATACTCATATACTTACACACACACACATACTCATATACTTACACACACATCTAATGTAACTCATCACTAATTACAGAGCAAGAGACACACAGAATGAGAGAGGGAGAGAGAGTTAAAGTTGTTCTCACATGCCCAGTCTGACCGAATGAATGTGTGTGAGAGAGAAAAATATCATCACTGTATCGCTCTCTGACTGGATCACATCAGACGTGGTTGGCTCTTAGGCTCCCCTCATATGGCAGCTGATTGGGTGGAGGGTAATGGGATGTTTGATTGGCTGATGGTGAGTAATTAGGGCACGTTCCAGAGTCTCTTGGTTTAATTACTCTAACAAACTTCAGGAGCTCTTCAAAACAAAAACTGCCACAGTTACAAGCATCCATTCTTCCAGTCCAGGGGTTCAATCTTACATGGTGTGAACTATCAGACAAACTTAATCAGCAGGTGCTCTCATACTGCTATCAATTCACAACACCACATGTAGACGGACGTCTCTGACCTTGTGTCACATCTTGAGATGTTTTAAAACTCCTGCAACAAGCACTGTTAATGTCCGGTCAGCACAACTTTTTGAGCATCATATATATATATATCATCATATATATAAGGGTTAGGTATATATATATGATAACCAGCATCATTATATAAGAACTACTAGTGGCCTGGTAGATCATGATACACAGACTAGTTGATTTTGTTTTGCACATCTCTAAATGCCAAAACAGATCTGAGGAACAGTATTTCACTTTTTAATCCCTCTAAACTGCTCTAAATTTAGCTCTGTTAAAGAAGACTCAAGAAAAGACCCTTAGAAAGAGAATCATGAGGGGGTCAAGGGTCATTTCACATGCTAATCCCTCTATTCAAAGGAAAAATCTGGTTAACAGGATTTGTGAACAGCAAGACCTCACGCACGCACTGTGATAATAAAGCAAAATTACAATCTCAATGTATAAACACTCGAACCCACACAGAGATATTGCTCACATCTAAAACAGCACCACCCATACACAAACAAACCCAGCTTTTACTGCGATTTGAAAGCCAAATCCCCTCCGGTTCGCATCCATTATTGGAGAAACCACAGCCGTGATGAAGCACACTGAGGTTTTTCTGACAGATCTGTTCAGTTAATCGTATTGAAGTTAGTTTGGAAATTAATTTGTGTTATTTTGTCACATTTTGTGTTATTGTTCACTCTCAGCTGCTTCTGATGGTCTATTGTTCTTCAACAATGAGCTTCAGCCGTGTGTCCATCCTACCAGATTAACTACCACGGCTGGTTAACTTTACCAGCACAGAAAAACACTTGCTGATGGAGGACATGAGCTCGTGTAATGAGTTTTCCAAACCACAAACCTTCTGACTTTTACCAACAATTATTCCTTTGACTTTTTGTTCTTTTCTGGTCTTTTACAGACTCTTTCTGTCTCATTGACGTAATAGTAAATCTGGGCTCACAGCGGTATTTGATTCACTGTTATTTATTGTTTGTATACAGTTTCTGTCATGAAGATTTGGTGACTCTCTCATCATACATCTCACTGCTGGACGTGTCCACATTATTTGTTCAGTGTCAGATGTTGTTGATCTTACAGGAGAACAAATGAAAGTCTTTACATTTATCACAACTAAAGGAAAAACATAATCATGAGGGTTATTCTCTCAATTCTAAATAACACTGTGTTTTAAAACACCACAGACAGCCCTGAAACTAAAGTTATTTTTAATCATTTAAAACTATTTGATGATGTCTTCAAAAGTACAGCTGATTGAAGTCAACAGTATTTTACTGATGTTGTATCATTAACATAACATGTAACTAAACTGAACAGCCGTCCATTTTTTCTGTTGCTGCTGTGTGGAAACTGTCCTTCCTCTGTGGGAATCCAGGTATCCCAAAACATTGTGAAACATGGAACCAATCCACTGACACCCGTTAGACAAGACACATGCACACAGAAAGACTCTCTGAGAACGCTAAATACTGAGTTAATCAAAACGAAAGAGCCAGAAACTCTGGTGATATTCGGCAGTTTGTTTGTTGTAGTCTGAACAGTGTTGTAGTTGGTATGGTTTTTTGTCAGTTGTATTTAGGTAAAACAGGATTGTGTTCAAGAGGAAAAAAACAGCAGGACCTGCCCTCCAAGTTTCTATTAGAACCAGAAAGAATTCTTCAGCCTGATACAATCACTCAAGAAGCTTTTGACTGTCCAGTATTCTTGGAAAAGCATCTTTGTACTGATACATTTGCGATTTAAATATATAAGACAACACTCTTCTTTACTCTTCAAAGAACCATTTAGCAACTCAAGAACAGGCAAAAGAGGTTCTTGATTTCTTGATAAAATTCTGCATTATTATAGAATCTATATGTTCTGATGGTTTTAATTAAACATTAGATTTAATTAAACAGATTTCTTGATTTGTTCACATGATAATAGTGCAGAACAGATGCGTGAAAATACACATTTAAATATTAATGTAATAAAATGTCAGTCATACCTTCTTCTGCTGCGATGAGCCCAGTCACCACAAACCAGAACAAAGAAAAAATCCAACAAACTTGACCCATTTCAAACTCCTGCTTAAGTCAACTGTCAGCTCATTAGATTCAGATCAGAACAAAACTCTCTTCATCCTATAAAACCAACAAAAAACGATTTAAATAAACTTTTTAACACACGAATTGTCCAAACATCCAGCTCATTAAGAACGTTTGGAAAGTTCCTTAACTACACTATATTGTCTCTGGTGTATGTTCGCACATATTAAAATGAAGATCCAGATCCAGATCGGGTGTGAATGAATACAACATTAAATGCAGATTCACTGAAACTCAATCCGCTGCGCGCATCCGTGTGAGTTTGCCTGTCCCTGTAAAAAGCACACCGTTTACATCCGAGAGGCGTGTAATTCATTTGTTTAAATCTGTTTATATTCCGCTCGTCGCTGCGTTTCACTGTAAAGATAAAAAAGTCACTTGAAAAGAAACAAACAAGTAACGCAGAATTTCACTCGACGGGAACTTTTACTCATGACGGGAGCGCGAGACACAGCGCTGCACGACAACGAGGCTGAGCGCTGAGTACAGGCCCCGCCCCAAGCCCCGCCCCATATCAAATAGCTCATTAATATCCATCGATCTTTCTGCCTGTCATTATAGTGGAAACATGAGCGCGCTTTTGTAAATATTTATAGTAAATTCAAACGAGCCAATAAAAGCTTAATGTCAGAAAATATCTATCTATCTATCTATCTATCTATCTATCTATCTATCTATCTATCTATCTATTCAGTTTCAATATTAAAGTACTTTGTTTTGTTGCAGATTCTCTTATAATGTATGTATTTATGTACATAAGTAGTGTCTGTCTGTCAGGTTTTGATGGTTTGGTGCAGTCAGTCGTCTTTATGACTTTATGACACGGAGTTGTTTAATTACTGTCTGTAGTTGTAAGTAAAGGCAAACTGGTGACTGTCCATGTGGTGTATTTTGGTGTATGATTATGAGTGTAACATTAATGAGCGTGTGAATCGCCTCATGAGATCCTGCGAGCATTTTCACAAGCCGCGCACATTAAAGGTCCCTTACAGCTCATGCTCACTGGACAGAGAGACAGCACCCTCAATAAGAGACATTACCTCAAACTTTAACTCGAGTTCCCCAACACACTACAACATGAAACCCTTAAAACCCAAGAGCTGAAGTCTTAAACCAGCCCCTCTGCCAGCTGGCCCTGAAACTCCAGAAAAATCAGCTTCAGACCAAAAGTACTGCACATAATAATACAGAATAAACCAAATCATAAAAGAAAGTAAACATTTAAATTTGGACCATTTGGAAAATTTAAGCAAAAACCAAAGTAAACTGGAACCTAAATAGAAAGAACAACCTGGCCGAATATCTCTACACCATTAGAGACCCAAAGCAGTGGCGCATCCGGCGCGTATGCGCAGCGGAGGGCGGTTGTATCCGTCGCGGTTTCACAGCGGCTGCGTTTGCGGGCCGTAGCTATTTAGCGATTTGTGTAGAGAAAACTGTATAATGGGAAAGTTTACATGACTTTATTTTGATTTTTAGAACACATCTAGAAGAAAAGACTTGTCAAGAAGCTTCTTTTATTACCAGTGTAGTTTATATAACTTTGATTTGTTTCATCAGCAGCGCTTTTGTTCTGTTTGTTTTCTGTGTAGTGCGGGTTGTAGATGGAAGTTCACCGTATTTGCTGTATTTGTTACTGCGAATGTTACGGAAAAGCACCAGATGAACCTTCGTATTCACCTTCGTAAAGCAGCGCAGGAAAGAGTTTGGTGTTTATTACCATCTTGTCTCTGAAACTGCCTCTCAAGTCTTTATACGTGACATCACGCAGATCATAAAGAGCCTTTTGTTGTTCTACCTCAACGATTAGACGCGTGACGTCCATTATATCTACTATTCAGATGTACTCTGAGAATATATGTATATATAAACCATGTTTTGTAGTTTTCTTAATTAAATTAATCTTTCAGTTAATTTTAAACAAAAATAAAACGAGCTCATTAAACCTGTTTGGAGAGAAAGTGTGTTTTCCGGTATGTGATTGGTTTTAAAAATGCCCATATGATGCTTGTTTAAAACAGTAGGTGTCATCAGTGTACTTTTTGTTGAAATTGTTACGTTTTGGCATCAATCCATGTGTATTTTGTTGACTGACTGACTTGGATGACTTTAATTAAGAGTTTTGCATAGCAAAAACAGACTCGCTACAGGAACGATCGCAGCGCTGCTGCACCGCGCCGCATCCGTGCGCAGTGTGAACATGAGCGCCGAGAAAATGCGCACTGCATACGCGTACGGTGTGCAACAGGCCCACTGTGGTTCTGTGAGGCTTTGCTAATGATTTAAGTTAGTTTAAATACGTAACAAAAAAAAACTTTACATCAGCTGGAAAGTGCGATGTTTTATGTGAGTACAAATCAGCGCCATCTGACAGGCGTGAATTAGCTGGATTCGAGTTCGGTGTGAAAGCGCAGTTTTGCTTTATTTGAGAGGGCCGTCACACACTCGTGTGTCACTGACTGCTGTGATATGACAAAAAGCCAAAAATCACACAGATGAGTGTTTTATTATCAGAACTGGGAACTTTTGATCATCTCAAAAATACAATTCCCCAGTGTATAGCATGTGAGTATAAATAAACTAATGACAGTGTGAACTGTTTTAACAGAAGTTATTTTCTGTCATAGTAACATCTAATCCAGTTACATTATTGATACAGTAAAACTTTTAACAGTAAAGGCAGAAATCAAAATGGCAGAAATCATGCGGTTTATATTATTTTACTGTAAGAATTGCTGGAGAACTGTACAGGACAGTATGGTTGTCATGGCAACTATCAATAACTATCTGTGCTGAATGAAGTTCCATGTGACACTGCTTGTTCAGTTCAGTTTAAATTTATTTATATAGAGCTTTTCATGTTACATTGTTGCAAAGCAGCTTTGCATATAAAAAAAGCACACAAGAAAATTGTAGCATATATAGAATACATACAGTACATGGTATTATTAAAATTATTTTGTTTTCTGTATAAGATATATATGAGCCACGCTACATAATGCTGAGATTGTAATAGGTTTATGAATAACAATCATGATAAATGGGAGAATAATAATATGCATGAGGAATTTACAATAATATCATGAAATGTACATCAGCATTATAAAATCAAAGGAAAATTGTGATGGAGTGAAATCTTAAAACTGTAGTTTGTACCATTATATTAAAATTGATATTAACAGAATTTACAAAATCCTAAGCCTTAGCTAATGTCAGCAGTCTAGCCACTGCAACAGTGGCTAGAAACCAAAACTCCAGTATAAATGGTAAAAAAAAAACCTTGGGAGAAAGCAGACTCAGCCAAGAAGGCCAGTTCTCCCCTGGCATATTAAAGCTGCAATCCGTAACTTCCGGTTTTGAGGAAAGTTTACAATAATGATTTATAAATGTATATTGTTGAATGATACTTCCCATTGTGTGTAGTCATGCTTTGTCAATATTCTATGTATAACAATTATACCAATAAAGTCATTTGACAACTGAAATGGAGACAGACCAGCAGACTGAATGAACTGCTCCTCTTTAGATGTGTTTGTGTGTAAATGTAAGTTTCATTGCTGTGTAATGTTGTATTGTGTGGATTGTTACTGCATTCACTCTGTTACGTCCCTTAGATTTTAATGTCAGGTGGTTTAGGGGCAAAGGGAGAATAACATTTAAAATTGTGTGTATGTGCATATGCGGGGGTGCTGACAAGCAAATAAAGTTGTTCCCAAACAACTTGTGACAATTTAATCCGGTTTAGAGTGGTGAAGAGCTATTTACAATATTTACAATACAAGCAACAAAACATTTGACAAAACAAAACGAAGGTGGGGAGGGGGAGCACGAGAGGTGCCAAATAAAAGAAAGAAACAAAACCAAACATAGCTAGCTAATTTTTAGAGCCTAAGCTAACTACCAAAAGAAAAATGTAGAAAAAAATCGTCAGCGTAAAGACGCCCTAACTAAACTTGACATAAACAAAACGTACAGCGGGAGGCAACCTCTGCTAACCTACCATGTCTAATACATCCAGATTTTCCTATGTATTGCACAATGTATGTCGTATATGTACCTGCCCACCCTTTCACCTGTCTCACTGACTTACACCACACATAGTTCTGTTCATAGAGAGACATGTCCAATGAACTTTGATGACAATCATCAAAGACTGTCTGTCTGAATGAGGGGGGAACACGAGACAGGAAACACTTCAACATGAGACTATAGAGTGAGGTAGAGAGAGTGAGACAGGGAGAGAGTGAGACAGAAAGAGAGTGTTAGGGTTAGGTTACATTAGCAGATAAGAACATTAACAAAATGTATAAATTAAAAAAAAAAATGTATTCAAAATGTTTTGGAATAAAACAACAGACGGCTTTGTCTTGCTACTGTTCACAGGACATTTCATATTATTATTATTATTGTATTTCAACATAGTGTTAATTGATCAGAAGTTGAAAATTAAATAAGAAATGACCTCATATCATTTGTTTAATATATCTAAAAGTGTATCTGCAATATTAAAATTACTTATAATTTCAGACAGGGATATAGTTTATATGAGCAAAAATCATTATTATAGAAGTCACACCAGAAGGTGTCAGAGACACTATTGAACATTACCACATCAGTGCTGAATTTTACACCCCATTATTTCCCTCTCCACTTCTGTTTCAACTCTCTTTGTGTGTAATGCATGTCACAGAAACTCTCTCACTGACTCCAGTCTGGACACTGTTTCATTTACTCTGAAAGCAATATCGAGTCTCTGTTTGAATTTACTTCATCTGGTCAAGCAGAATATCATTATGAACAAAAGAAGAGTGACACAGGTGCGCAGCTCTTAAAATAAAAGCTCTGAACCTGGTTTGATTCATCATGAAACCATGTGAGGGTTACACACTGACATTCAGAAAACACTCGCTGATCACAGGATGTTTACACAATGAGATTTTAGAGATTTTTGGATTTTTAGAAATATGATGTGTGTGTGTGTGAGATATTTGTAATGAAAGCAGTGACACATATTAACTCCAAACACATGCACACAGTGACAATAGGGGCCCCCAGGGGCCACCACGGAGATGCTCGTTAACACCACACCCACTTTAGTGGCCCTTATGACATCGTAGCACAGGAAGTAGGAACAGAGTGTCTTACCTCTGGCTCACGTTTCTCCCAGCCTCTCTCTCTGAATAGGACATCCCACTTCCTGCTTGGCTACAGCCGCGCACACACACACACACACACACACACACACACACACACACATACACACACACAGTCCTTTAGACAGACAGACGATATGTTTGATATAAGGGCAAATTCCTCTCTTGTGATCTCACTGATCATATGAAATCAGCAGAAACATAATGATGTCTGTAACACAGCAACAAACAACACAAAAGACAGAAAAACACACACACACACATATGTATCACACACATCACTTTGATCTCCATACATAAAGTGTAGCAAGACACCAGTGATGGACAGCTGCGTGTGGAGATTGTAAACTGTGAGACATTTGAGCTAAAACCAGATCAAATTCCTTCTGGTCTCATAAAGAATCACATTTTTCTCAGTGCGCTCTATTATCTATACACACACACCACGAGCTGTTCCACCATCTTGATTCGATTTTATCACACAGTGGTGCACTTTAAAATTTATTTTGATCAAATTTAAGTCAGTAGCAAAGCAGGTCAAAGTTAAAAATTTGTTGGACAATGTTTGTCCAGAGCTCAAGACCAGCTCTCGCTGTGAAGCATTTTCTGGCGCAGACGGTGTGTGTTCCTGAAAATGATCGTGACCGACATACAACTGCTGAGATTCAGGAACCTGCATTATAAAGTCCTTATTTCAGTAATAATTTCAGTGACAAATGACCCAACACATTCTTGACACGTCTGGTAAGATTTACAGGTCCTTCAGAACCTCTTTCAGAACCTAAAGAGGAATGAGTGTCACTCACTCACACTCACTCACCCTCCTTCTCTCTCTCTCTCTCTCTCTCTCTCTCTCTCTCTCTCTATCTGTCTGCCTGCCTCTCTTTCCCCCCTCTCAACTGAATTTTAAGAGTGCATTACTGGCATGGCATATATTTTACATTGAATCTCAATCTTTTAACTTCAAGTACCAACACTCACATCAGACTCCCAAACTACCAGCAGCATCATGTGAAGTGTGTGTGTATTAACTCACATATGGCCTTTATCTGTTAACGTCTGTGTTATTGAGACATCTGCTGGCTGTACAAACACGTTTATTTATTCATCTCATTGGTTCTCAACGGGGGCACGAGAGATCCGGTGCATTTTTGTGTATTTTATTACTTTTCAGTTATAATGTGCATAAAATGAAAACACTATGAAAACCTATATTAAAATCCATACATTCTTTAAAAAATAATTTTATATATATATTTTTATAAAAAATTATATATTTTTATAAAAATATAAAAAATATTTTTTAAAAAAGAATTTCCACGCACACTGACCCCTGTTGGTTATTCTTAGTTAAAACACTCAGTCAGCACACACTGCTGCATGTACTGAACATAATGCAGGAATATTGTTGTACCACATACAACAACACAACCATACACCTTTCATAATCTACAACATAGGAAAATCATTATACAACAATAGGAAAATCAGGCCTTATCTCACTGAACATGTGACACAGCTCCTTGTCCAGGACCTTCTGATTTCTAGGCTGGACTACTGCAATGTTCAGCAAAGGCACTTAGCCCACTACAACTGATTCAGAACGAAGCAGCTTTACTGGTCTTCAAAGAACCTAAAAGATCCCATATCACACTCTCCTCATTGGCCTTCACTGGCTACCAGTTGCTGCGTGCATCAAGTTCAAATCTCTACTCCTCACATACAAACCACTACTGGTTCTGCACCAACGGGTATCATCACTGTCAAGCATTGAAATGTTGTAATCGTGGTAACTGTAACTGTTCACAGCTGATATGATTGCTTCCTTATGATTTATCGCATCATTGTTTTCCTCACCTTGTAAGTCTTTTTGGATAAACACATCTGCCAAATGCCTAAATGTAAATGTCATAAACAGTTGTTTACTGTGGAGTGATACGTCTGTAAAAACACTTGAACCCTGATCAGACAAACATTCACAATACTTCAAATTATGACGTAAACTGCTGACACACAATTCACAAACAAATCTGTTTAATGAATCATACAAACAAGTGAGCAGAGCAGGCTAAATCTGATCATAGTTCAGTCTGATGATTCAGCTCATGCAGATAAAGCATCAGCCCATTGAACACGTTACAAATCCAGCAGGTCTCAGTGGGTTAAGATTGTTTTGAACTGAGGCTTTGGTTCTGTTTGTGCAGGATAAAGGATGTGTAAAGCAGGCCTGTCGATCTTCTGTTCATCCATCCACACAACCAATCAGCTCACAGTAAAATACTGACACTGCACAATTATTAAAACATTTTAATGAATTTATCATCTCAGTATAATAGAGCTAGTTTACAACAGGAAATATTTATAATTCCATTTGTTCACATTATACAGATCAGCTGTTCTCTTGCAAGATAACTGTGTTTAAATGCATCTGTGTCAAACATGAGTCTGTACACCAGAAACCAAAAGAAAATACACAAGCTGAGAAACACTTTGGTTGAATGTTGTAGCAGTGTGGGTTGTGTAATGAGAATTGTGAGTACTGGAGCTCAGCGTGTGTTTGTACGGGCAGAAACAGCTGCATTGTGGGTAGATTTGGCTCAGAGGACAAGTGCTGTGTTCATGTGTTTAAAGCCCCATTGGTTCATATAATAAGAGTTGGTATGTACAACTAAATATTCATACAGAATAATATTAATAGTCTGCACTACACACACACACACACACACACACACACACACACACACACACACACACACACACACACACACACACACACACACACACACACACACACACACATCTCTCTCAGTTTAAAGAGTTTTATTATATGTAAACAGTAGCCCTATAGAGATACGTCACAATGAGACAGTATCAGAGAGTGTATGTTAAAGAGTGTGTGTGTTTGAGTTCTGTGTGTGTCAGTGTTCTCTCTGTGTGTATGTCAGTGAGTGTGTGTCAGTCTTCTGTGTATGTGTGTGTGTGTGTATCAGTGAGTGTGTCAGTGTTCTGTGTCAGTGAGTGTGTGTGTGTCAGTGAATGTGTGTGGCAGTGTTCTGTGTCAGTGAGTGTGTGTGTGTGTGTCAGTGAATGTGTGTGTGGCAGTGAATTTGTGTGTGTATCAGTGAGTGTGGCAGTGTTCTGTGTCAATGAGTATGTGTCAGTACTCTCTTTGTGTGGGGTTAGGGTTAGGGTGTGTGTATCAGTGAGTGTGGCAGTGTTCTGTGTGTGTCAGTGAATGTGTGTGTGTATCAGTGAGTGTGGCAGTGTTCTGTGTCAGTGAGTGTGTGTCAGTTCTCTGTGTGTGTCAGTGAATGTGTGTGTGTATCAGTGAGTGTGGCAGTGTTCTGTGTCAGTGAGTGTGTGTCAGTGTTCTGTGTGTGTCAGTGAGTGTGTGTATGCATCAGTGAGTGTGGCAGTGTTCTGTGTCAGTGAGTGTGTGTCAGTGCTCTGTGTGTGTCAGTGAGTGTGTGTGTGCATCAGTGAGTGTGGCAGTGTTCTGTGTCAGTGAGTGTGTGTCAGTGCTCTGTGTGTGTCAATGAGTGTGTGTGTATCAGTGAGTGTGGCAGTGTTCTGTGTGTGTCAGTGAGTGTGTGTATGCATCAGTGAGTGTGGCAGTGTTCTGTGTGTGTCAGTGAATGTGTGTGTCAATGAGTGTGTGTGTATCAGTGAGTGTGGCAGTGTTCTGTGTGTGTCAGTGAGTGTGTGTATGCATCAGTGAGTGTGGCAGTGTTCTGTGTGTGTCAGTGAATGTGTGTGTGTATCAGTGAGTGTGGCAGTGTTCTGTGTGTGTCAGTGAATGTGTGTGTGTATCAGTGAGTGTGGCAGTGTTCTGTGTCAGTGAGTGTGTGTCAGTGCTCTGTGTGTGTCAGTGAGTGTGTGTGTATTAGTGAGTGTGGCAGTGTTCTGTGTGTGTCAGTGAATGTGTGTGTGTATCAGTGAGTGTGGCAGTGTTCTGTGTCAGTGAGTGTGTGTCAGTGCTCTGTGTGTGTCAGTGAGTGTGTGTGTATTAGTGAGTGTGGCAGTGTTCTGTGTGTGTCAGTGAATGTGTGTGTGTATCAGTGAGTGTGGCAGTGTTCTGTGTCAGTGAGTGTGTGTCAGTGCTCTGTGTGTGTCAGTGAGTGTGTGTGTATTAGTGAGTGTGGCAGTGTTCTGTTTCAGTGAGTGTGTGTCAGTGTTCTGTGTGTGTCAGTGAGTGTGTGTATGCATCAGTGAGTGTGGCAGTGTTCTGTGTCAGTGAGTGTGTGTCAGTGCTCTGTGTGTGTCAGTGAGTGTGTGTCAGTGCTCTGTGTGTGTCAGTGAGTGTGTGTGTATTAGTGAGTGTGGCAGTGTTCTGTGTGTGTCAGTGAGTGTGTGTATGCATCAGTGAGTGTGGCAGTGTTCTGTGTCAGTGAGTGTGTGTCAGTGCTCTGTGTGTGTCAGTGAGTGTGTGTGTGCATCAGTGAGTGTGGCAGTGTTCTGTGTCAGTGAGTGTGTGTCAGTGCTCTGTGTGTATCAGTGAGTGTGTGTGTATTAGTGAGTGTGGCAGTGTTCTGTTTCAGTGAGTGTGTGTCAGTGCTCTGTGTGTGTCAGTGAGTGTGTGTGTGCATCAGTGAGTGTGGCAGTGTTCTGTGTCAGTGAGTGTGTGTCAGTGCTCTGTGTGTGTCAGTGAGTGTGTGTGTATTAGTGAGTGTGGCAGTGTTCTGTGTCAGTGAGTGTGTGTCAGTGCTCTGTGTGTGTCAGTGAGTGTGTGTGTGCATCAGTGAGTGTGGCAGTGTTCTGTTTCAGTGAGTGTGTGTCAGTGCTCTGTGTGTGTCAGTGAGTGTGTGTGTATTAGTGAGTGTGGCAGTGTTCTGTGTGTGTCAGTGAGTGTTTGTGTGCATCAGTGAGTGTGGCAGTGTTCTGTGTCAGTGATTGTGTGTCAGTGCTCTGTGTGTGTCAGTGAGTGCGAGTGTGTATTAGTGAGTGTGGCAGTGTTCTGTGTGTATCAGTGAGTGTGTGTGTGTATCGGTGAGTGTGGCAGTGTTCTGTGTCAGTGAGTGTCCGTCAGTGTTCTGTGTGTGTGTGAGTGTATGTGTAAGCCTTCTGTGTGTGTGTGTGTGTGTTTATCAATGAGTGTGGCAGTGTTCTGTGTCAGTGAGTGTCCGTCAGTGTTCTGTGTGTGTGTGTGTGTGTTTGTGCGTGTGTATGTCAGTGAGTGTGTGTGTGAGTTGGTAAAGTGCCCAGTGCTCATGTTTCAGGTCTATATTGCCTCAGACATTGTACTGCACTCACTGAGCACACAATCACCAATAGAAAAAACACACACAAACACATGCATCATCATCAACAGAAGCATTGCACATCACCACACACGCATGCACACACACACACACTCAGGCACACATACACGCGCACACACAATGGTGTAGCTCACACTGCTGTGGTCAGATTTCTGCTGTAAAACGTTTACATGGACGCTTACATTAATATTCCTTTATTAATATTCTGACAAATTCTGATTAAGAAACTACCACGTAAACATGATTTCTGATTACCTTATTTCAACTAACATCATACTTGCTATAAGCACAAATTGAACTCATGTGGCAGCATTCCTATTTTAGTCGCATTATCGAAGTGCAATATAGACATGTGCACAGCTTAACCACACTGTTAATGTTGTGTGGGAGTTTTCGCTGCATTTTGTGACAGGAAACATCACAGCAGTGGTTAACTGTTTGATGGCAAACAAGAATGAAATGTTGCTGAATGAAAGTATGGAGGGGGCCTGCTGGAGAAATTGCTTCCCCCATCATCTATTTTGCACGTATAGAATGACAAATAATTAAATGTACTTGAAGCTGTAGTAAAACTGAAACACCAAAAACTATATGATACAGTAACGAAAATGAACTGTATGTTGATAACTTGAAATTCTGGAGTGTACACTGGACAACGTGATATGGGGACATGATGATGTGTGCCAATAAACAGACTATGTTCTGTGACATGTAAAACGGGAACATGAAAGGAACATCTGTTCTAAAAGCAACTCATGTAAACAGCTCAATCAGAATATTGTCGTATTCAGAATAAGGTCAATAATTAAATTACTGCTGTCCATGTAAAGGTAGTCACTCACTGACATAATCTCATGCCCTTCTATTACTATGCGATGAGGTAGGCGTCCATGTTTTTGCCACAACTGGCCAAAATATTAGCAAACCTTTGTTTATGATGATATTAACACATATGCAAAACTGTGCTTCTCTGCTGACGATCATGAGCAAAACAACATTCTCAAACATCACACACAACAACATGTGACAGAAATCAGCAGTCACATATCCTCAGATTTCTCTCTGCAGTCTGAACCAGCCTTCACCCACAAACACACTGAAAGATTGACAGAAAACGTCCTGTGTAACCTGAAGGAAGTCTTTGTGTGTGTGTGTTTACAGTCTCTCTCTTGCTGGTATCCAGATATATGGTCCAGATTGTTCTTCGATCACCGTCTTTACACAGTGGTAGATCTCCTCAAAGCTGTCACCTTCAACAATCGCTACACACAACACACACAAAACAGTTTTTAATTTTCTTAATGTAACCATTGGAATTAGAATCCAGAAATAAAAATAACAACAAAATAATTTAAAAAATTTCTTTTATTGATATGCTAGAGAAATTGTACTGTAACAAAGCTGCAGAAATTAAGATGATGATCTTCACAGTGTGAACACACTGTGTTCACATCCGTACAAACGTCTTAGCACATTAGATGAGATTCACACATTCTTCATTGTAATCACACAGACTCACTTTATTATTACAATTAATGCCAAAGAATGGCTGAACATCTATATTTGATATGCTTTACTGACACACTAAAGCAAAACATCTTAAAAATGTTTTTTTGTGAAGCACCAGGGACATCTAGCACTTACACGTAATCACCCCTGTGATTGGTTGGATTATATGATCAGGCTCCTCCCAAACTTTAAATAAACTTCGATAATTAACAGTTAATGTTAAAACTATCTCCTATGTTGATTCTAAGGACGAGTTACAGACTAACAACAATGAAATCAAATGAAAAAAACAGCAGTCGACTCTCACCTGAGAAACACTCGATGAAGTCCTGCTCCAGTTTAACAGCTCTGTCTAAAGCTCTCCGCACCTGATCCTCTGTCAAACGCTTGTTTATATCCCTGAAACAAACCAACACACACACACTCATGAAGAATTTCTGTACCACACACACACACTCATGAAGTATTTCTGTACCACACACACTCATGAAGAATTACTGTACCACACACACACTCATGAAGAATTACTGTACCACACACACACACTCATGAAGAATTTCTGTACCACACACACACACTCATGAAGTATTTCTGTACCACACACACTCATGAAGAATTACTGTACCACACACACACTCATGAAGAATTACTGTACACACAATTACATACTCACAGTATGTTCTGGAGGGAGGAGGGTCTGATGAAGATGGTGATTGGGTGAAGTTGAGCCGCCTGTAACCGTCTAACAGCGTTAGCAGAAACATCCAGGATACAGTGTTTCCCCTGCTAAGAAACACACACACATACACATAAGCACAGGTCATAAGTTTCTCTCTCTCTGTCTGTCTCTGTGTCTGTCTGTCTCACCTGTTCTGCCACCTGTCTGACACTCTGGACGCTGGTTCCATACAGATGGCTGTTGTATTGCCCAGCCTCTATGAATCGATGGTTCTGAATGTCTTTCTCCATCTGTTCCCGTGATGACACAAAGTGATAATCTCGACCGTCCACCTCATATTCGCGCTTCGGTCTTGTCGTGTCTGTCAAAAGCAGGAAGTGACTCAATCCAATCAGAACATAATCAATAACATGACAGGTCCAATATAAGAAATCATCAACAGGAAATGTTGTTTAATCTTGAATAATTCCTGTATTTAAACACGCAGCACAGCTGCAGTCACTGTGTGTGGAGATTACGTGAAGTTCTCACGCGGCACACAGGAGCCAAACTTGTCCGGGAACTCAGAGAGAAGATCGTCATTAACACGCTCTTTACTTGGCCCAAGGATAATGACTGGACGTGCGTAGAGCACTGTAGAACAGGAAATGACATCATAGTCAACAGTGCCTTTCTGCCTATATTTACTCTATTCTGCTTTCACTCTATTAGAAAACATTTATAGACAATATAACAGATGTATCATATATGATAAGAGATTTTAATTACACTAAATGTTCAAACTGAGTTCATGACATGACATTTCTATTACATTACAAACATACCTTCAGCTTGTGTCACTGCCTCATAGCTCACAATGTATTCACTGCATCCTAAAACACACACGCAAACATACATACAAATGCACACAAACACGCATGAACAAAGAATGCAAATCTTAGTGTCACATGACAAGCTGAGGCAATATAAGATATATGAATCCCACACACACACACACACACACACACACACACACACACACACACACACACTCACTCACTCACTCACTCACTCACTCACCACTGACAGCATCTCGTCCTCGTCTCTTCAGGCGAGCCCATTCTTTCCTCTCAACTCTACAAGAATTTATTCAATTCAACATTATTATGACACAATTTAATAAACGTTCACATGTAAATTCATTGAGTTTGGCTCCTATTCTCTCATTGTCTGTTTTTATATTCTATTGACTGTCATATTTTAAATGTTGGTTTATAACCACTGGTACATGAAGATCACAAAAACTTTTTAAATGATTTGATGAGGCGAGGTGAGAATAAAACCGTCACTTCAGCTCAGATGAAAGGTTGACAAGAACATTCCTGTGCTTTCATGCTCTGGGATCTGTGTGCTGATAGACATCCGATCTTTTATTCCACAGACAACAAAAAGAAAGTATGTGGGGAAAAATAAAAATGATTCCTGACCATTTTATTTGTCCAATGGGCCCAGTAAGCCATTTATCATATGCCTTTAATAAACATTAATCGATTTAAAAGTTATGCCCATATATTTGTCCTGATGATCCGGTGGGTGAAAGTCATTACCCCGCCCTTTTTGATTTGATGGGTCCTGTGATCCGCAGACGAGTGTGAACGCTGTTACTGACAGTGTCGGTGTCAGACCTCAGCGGTGGTGTGACAGGACCACACATGAAAGCTGTTGATGTTCTTTGGGTCATGACTAAAACTCAACTTTCAGTCATGACCTAACTCAGTGTGAAACTCACACTCACCTTCTCTTGCTGGGGATGAATCCCGTCTCCTCCAGTTCTCCGTGTGAAGAGAGTTTTGCAGCATGCCACCACTCATCATCACTGCAGTCAAACACCTGGAGAACATCTCCAAACCTGAAGCTCACAGCCTGAGAGAGGAACCCACAGTCTGCTGTTTTATCATAGTCAAACAGAGCCCTGCACATGCACACACACACACACAGAGTGGAGTGTTAGCTGTTTCATGTCAGGTCAGAATCCTTAGAATGAATTATTATATTTTAAATGTTGTATAAATGTTTCTCTCCTCTTGAACTGCAGCTCAGTGGATGATTACCACCCAGGCTGGTTGACTGAGTCTACAGCGCAGGAAACAGTGTTTGTGTGTGGGTTTGAATATGTGGTTTACAAGGACACAAATGTGTATAATGATGTGTATAACATGTATAAAAAACAGACATGGCTTACAGTCTGTGCTGGTGTTTGTGTTGGTCTGCTGGTGTTTTTGCTGGTGTCTGTGTTGGTCTGTGCTGGTTTGTGTTGGTGTCTGTGCTGGTTTGTGTTGGTGTCTGTGCTAGTGTCTGTGCTAGTGTCTGTGCTAGTGTCTGTGCTGGGGTTTGTGTTTGTCTGTGCAGGTGTTTGTGTTTGCCTGTGCTGGTGTTTTAGTTGGTCTGTGCTGGTGCATAACACTGCAAACATGGTTTACAGGGACACTTCATGTGTCCTCATAAACTAAATAACTTAAAAATATTTTTTTTTATTAAACAATGCCAAAAGTTTTTGGGAGGGTTGGGTTTAGGGACGGGATGGAATATACAGTTTGTACAGTACAGTACTCATTACGTCTATGGAGAGTCTTCATGAAGCACATATGCCAACATGTGTGTAGTACCTAATGAAGATGCTTCTCTTGCCACTCCGTAACGATGCGGCTGCAGACATCAAACTGCTGTTCATCAGCTGCTCACGCAGATCATGAATCTTTGCCTCAAATTTGCTGTACTCTACACACACACACACACACACACATTACATCTTATTTTAATGGTCACTCTTTCCTACTGCCCTACTGATACTGTGTGTGAGTGCAGCTGGTTTGTGTTGTGCTGATAATGCAGTTCATTCATATCGTTATGTTAATTACACATAAGCAGATTACTGCTTAAGGTACAGGTACTTAGGGTTAGGGTACTACTACTTTATCACTGATTTCTCACAAGTATTCTGAGTATTATGTAACAAAAAAGAGATTTGATCACATTACTGTAATGGGAATTTGAGGGTAAAATCTGCTTAATCGTCGATTGTAATGGCCTAAAAATAGCTTCAGTTTTTTCATGCAAAATATCATATTTCTTTCCTGTGTCTGTGTTGGTCTGTGCTGGTGTTTGTGCTGTGTCTGTGTTGGTCTGTGCTGATGTTTGTGTTGGTCTGTGCTGGTGTCTGTGTTGGTCTCTGCTTTTGTCTGTGATGGTATTTGTGTTGGTCTGTGCTGGTGTTTGTGTTGGTCTGTGCTGATGGTTTTCTTCATCTGTGTTGGTGTTTTTGTTGGTCTGTGCTGGTGTTTCTCACCCTCAGGTCTGTACTGTGCGATGATGGTGACCGTCTGACCTGCATTCTTCAGCGCTGCTGCAGCCTGCTCATGGGTTGCATGACGTAAATCTACACCATTTACCTGCAAACATTACAACAACGTGTGAAAGAATTCTTACACTGCAGCAGCATTCAATGATAAACAGGTCTGGTGTGTGTATTTTAATTGTAAAAAATGTTTTTATTAGGATTAGTGTGGGTTAAGGTTAGATTATAGTGTTTACAACTTGCTGTGTGTATATAGTCTAGAAAATTTAGAAAAGTGCACATCAAGTTTTTCTGTATGAGAATCAGAATCCGAAGCAGACTGAGCTTTAGTGGCCAATGTGCACAAGCACAGTAGACATTTATCCTGGTGACCAAAGCTCGCAGCTGAAAGAGAGACAGACAAACAAAGAGAGACAGACAGAAAAAGAGACATAGAGAGAGAGAGATGGGCAGACAGAGATGGACAGAGAGAGAAAGAGACAGACAGAGACAGACAGACAGAACAGCGCCTGCACGGATCTGACAGTGTGTACTGATAATGAATGAAGATGAATGAATGAACGAGTTGAATAAAGGAGATCTCTGTTTTACAGAGTGGAGAGACTGCAGTCATTATTTGTGACTTTGTTGGCTGAGAAAAAAAACACAGCTATGTGTGGATGCTTTGGTGCTCCAAAGACCTGCTGGTCTACAATGGTTTTGGATGTTGACGGGTCTTGGCAGGGTTAGGGTTAGGGTCCACAGAGGACCACAGAAGATCTTATCAGCAGTCTGTTCTGTCCTTTCTACAAATGTTTCATTAGATAGTCAAACCAAAGCAGACAGCAGTTGCAGTGTACAGACAGACTCAATGTGTTATCATATATACAGATAGCTTTATATCATCAACACTGTGTGGCATGATATAGTACAGACTGAAGTCTGTACAAAGAGCTGGACCTACACTCAGAATCTGATCTCCTTTCCTCAGTTCTCCGCTTAGATCTGCTGCTCCTCCACTCAGGACAAAGGAGATAAAGATTCCCTCACCATCCTCACCTCCCACGATGTTGAAGCCCAGACCAGTGGAACCTCTGAGGATGATGACCCTCCTTGGCTCTCTGACGGACACAAAACATGTCACACAATGTCACCTGCCCTTAGATTAAAACACTGAAAGCATTTAGACCAGCACTAGAATGTTCAGAACATAGAGTAATCAGTCAGTGACATCACAGCAGAACTCAGAAGCACTCATTCAGTTATTGGTGTGATGAGCAGAATGCTGCTGTAGGCTTGAGTTCCTCAGATACTGAAAAGTATCAGATGTTGTGCAGGTTCTTTGATTGTTTCTGTTTAATATTTTTTGGGGGCTGAAACTTCTATAAAAGAGGAAAAATTACTGAGTGTTCCTTTACAAAAACAGAAATATAATTATAGACTCTTTGAAAGAAACACCCTTATCTTTTTAAATAAAAGATAATTTATATAAAGTATCCCAGCCTTTGATTCTTAGAGCTCAACACACTGTCTGCTGATGTTTACAGCTTTTTATCATTTTAGACAATCTTGCCGATAATGTGTCAACCCATCACACAAACTAAAACAGCTGAAAACACATCTCTTTTGTGAGCACTTAACCTAATCTTTAAAAAAAATCTTTCCCTTCATTCCTATCCCTCTTTCCTTTAAATCTTCCTTGTTGTAGCATATGATACTCTGAGCAATGTATGGCAAAATGTAAAGCAAAACTTGTATTGTGAGCACTTATTATGTCTAGTTGCCTTTTCAGGTTGACTAGCTTGTTGTATTCCACACTTGTAAGTCGCTTTGGATAAAAGCGTCTGCTAAATGAATAAATGTAAATGTAAAAACACTGAAGTCGTTCCTTACAGACAAATATTTGTTTTATTCACATCTGAGGCATGTTAAAGAACACATGTATCAGTGTGTGTGTGTGTGTGTGTGTGTGTGTGTGTGTGTGTGAGTGAGTGAGTGTGCATGAGTGTGTGTACATGGTAGTCTATGTGACTGTGTTCAGTGTGGGTTTTAGTGAATGTGTATGTGTGATCACCTGGGAATGTCCTCTTCCCCCAGCAGCAGAGATTTGGGGATGGGAGAGTAACGGTGTGGAGACGAGGGACTGATGGCTTGTGGGTAATCACACACATCCAAATGAGGAGAATATGCTGCAAAAAATAGAAAATAAATAAATGTTTGGGTACAAACTAAAACTAAAACTGACAAAACTTGGTAATGTTATCAAATAAATAAATGTGTATTCACAGCTGGTGATATTGTGTGTGAGTGTGTGTTCACAGCTGGTAATGTGCGTGTGTGTTCATGGCTGGTGATATTATGTGT
>JAZGTH010000011.1:25000-67500 GCA_036877525.1 Chromobotia macracanthus | reverse complement strand
TAGCAAAGTTATAATTTCTCTTTTTCCTAAAAAACAAAAATATTAAAGCAAATATATTATGCACTCCACTTTTAAAATGTAATTAAACATTTTGTAGAATGAAAATGTTACTCCTAGAAATAGTAAATAACTGTCAAATATTTAGTACTTAAAACGTCACTTCAACACTGAGCCCCATTTCTCCTGATGGCCAGATGAGGGCACTATGGCTCTGTTCCAAAACTCAATAAGCTCTCTCAATAAGAGAGAGAGAGAGAGAGAGAGAGAGAGAGAGAGAGAGAGAGAGAGAGAGAGAGAGAGAGAGAGAGAGAGAGAGAGAGAGAGAGAGAGAGAGAGCAATCCCAGCATGCAGTGCTCAAAGTGCACTGATGATAAATGTACTTGTAAAGGCAGCAGGGAAGTGCATTAGGTTTGCTATAGAGCTTCTCTGTGTGTTTACATGTTTCCTTTGGCTTAGAAAATCAGCAAGGTATGAGAGACTTGCTGACACTAAAACATATTACAGAGATTTGAGCACACATCCAATCACAGAACGTATCCAATCACAGCACAGATCATTCACAGCACGCATCCAATCGCAGCACAGATCATTCACAAAATGCATCCAATCACAGCACAGATTTAATCACAGCACAGATCCAATCACAGCACAGATCAGTCAGATTAAAAACACATGCACTTCTGTAATTCATGCGCTTCTACAAACGCTTATATGAGTCCTCCAATCTACAGCAATACTAAATCTGAATACTGAACTGATATTCATCAATTCAAGTGTGTATTACGCTAATAAACATCATTCTTACCTTGGCAGGTGAGATATGAGGTGTGTAACCATGGATACCGTCAATGGGGGCGTGTCCAGTGTCACTGACGTGCAGCACTTCTGCATTCTGTCCGGTTGTCAGATGTGCAGGACTCTGCTGCACTGGTGGCGTCTCTTCATCATGATAACGATATTTCTGCAGAAACACACACACACCTGGAGTCGAATCATTAACATACAGCAGACCAGATACACACAAACACACTCATATAAACACACACACACACACACATATACACACCTAGAGTCAAATCATTCACATACAGCAGACAAGATACACACAAACACACACAATAAACACACACCTGGTGTCAAATCAGTCAACTATTGCAGACCAGACACACACAAACACACTCATATAAACACACTCACACACAAACCTGGAGTCAAATCATTCAAACACAGTAGACCAGATACACACAAACACACTCATATAAACACGCGCACACACACACACACCTAGAGTCAAATCAGTCAAATACTGCAGACCAGACACACAAACACACTCACACACACAAACCTGGAGTCAAATCAGTCAAATACTCCAGAACAGACACGCAAACACACTCATATAAACACACATGCACACAAATCTGGAGTCAAATCAAAAACTGTAAACCAGACACACACAAACATGCTCACACACACAAATCTGGAGTCAAATCAATCAAATACAGCAGACCACATACACACAAACACACTCACACACAAACCTGGAGTCAAATCAGTCAAATACTGCAGGCCACATACACACAAACACACTCACACACAAACCTGGAGTCAAATCAGTCAAATACTGCAGACCACATACACACAAACACACTCACACACAAACCTGGAGTCAAATCAGTCAAATACTGCAGACCACATACACACAAACACACTCACACACAAACCTGGAGTCAAATCAGTCAAATACTGCAGGCCACATACACACAAACACACTCACACACAAACCTGGAGTCAAATCAGTCAAATACTGCAGACCACATACACAAAAAACACTCTCACACACAAACCTGGAGTCAAATCATTCACATACAGCAGACCAGACACACACAAACAAACACACTCATATAAACACACATATATAAACACACATGCACACAAATCTGGAGTCAAATCAAAAACTGTAAACCAGACACACACAAACACACACACATGCTCACACAGCTGGTCCTCATAACGTAGGGAATACCAGAACCATACAAACACACATGCCCACACATAAACATGCACCTTGCAATCACAGCAAACTCATGACGAACCTGCTAAATAACACAATAATAAGACAAAAGAAAACTGAAAATCTGACAAACACACAAATATCAACAACCAAACATCACATACCAATATCACATTTTATATCACTTTTTATATCAACATGTTTTAGTGTGAATTTTTTATTTCAGCTTTGATGTTGGACTTTTTTCAGTGAATTTTGTTGTGCTTTGTTAAACTCAGTGTCTGTATGAAATTAATCATTATCATTAAATCACATCATTGACCTTTAACATGCAGAATACACACATAAAGCAGTGCATTTACACAGAGAGCAGAAGGATTAGCCCTAATCCCAACCCTAAGGATTGTGGGATTGTTTGAGGAAGTATTTTTTTGGTCAGATGGGGGCGGCACAGCTGCTCAACATTCAGCTCAAAGCCGACTGCAGAACTGATGATGTCATCAGAGAGGGACCAGCAAACACAAGAGCAGTTGTCACGGTGAGAACAGCTGCAGTTCACATGCGGTTTAATGATAAAACATTAGTATGTAACTGAATCTATGATAAGAGTATTAATTACATACAGATTCAACTGACAGAGGTCAAAGCATTAGAAACACAAATATACATAAACACACACACACCAAACAACAACACAGACACACAGTGAGTAAATATGTCAGATGGTCAGTGAGTAGATCTGTCACATGGTCAGTGAGTAGATCTGTCACATGGTCAGTGAGTAGATCTGTCACATGGTCAGTGAGTAGATCTGTCAGATGGTCAATGAGTAGATCTGTCAGACGGTCAGTGAGTAGATCTGTCAGACGGTCAGTGAGTAGATCTGTCAGACGGTCAGTGAGTAGATCTGTCACATGATCAGTGAGTAAATCTGTCAGTTGGTCAATGAGTAAATCTGTCAGACGGTCAGTGAGTAGATCTGTCAGATGGTCAGTGAGTAGATCTGTTACATGGTCAGTGAGTAGATCTGTCAGACGGTCAGTGAGTAAATCTGTCAGACGGTCAGTAAGTAAATCTGTCAGACGGTCAGTGAGTAAATCTGTCAGACGGTCAGTGAGTAGATCTGTCAGACGGTCAGTGAGTAGATCTGTCACATGGTCAGTGAGTAAATCTGTCAGATGGTCAATGAGTAGATCTGTCAGACGGTCAGTGAGTAGATCTGTCAGATGGTCAGTGAGTAGATCTGTCAGACGGTCAGTGAGTAAATCTGTCAGACGGTCAGTGAGTAAATCTGTCAGACGGTCAGTGAGTAAATCTGTCAGACGGTCAGTGAGTAGATCTGTCAGATGGTCAGTGAGTAGATCTGTCAGACGGTCAGTGAGTAAATCTGTCAGATGGTCAGTGAGTAGATCTGTTACATGGTCAGTGAGTAGATCTGTCAGACGGTCAGTGAGTAGATCTGTCAGACAGTCAGTAAGTAAATCTGTCAGATGGTCAGTGAGTAGATCTGTCAGACGGTCATTGAGTAGATCTGTCTGACAGTCAGGCTGTTGTATGTACACACCCACCCATGTACACACACGTTTACTACACATCCATTAGATCTAATTGGACTTTTATTATTTTTGTACACACCTGTATAAACACCCTACAATATAATATAATCTAACCCTAATAACCCTAATCTAACCTAACACACACTAACCACTCACTAACCACTCTAACAGAAAGCTTTCTGCATTTTTACAATTTACAAAAAAAATGATTTACTTTATTTTAGTGTTTTTACAAATGAGAGCGTGCCCAAAATGAGGTTTTGCTCAGATTTATCAGATTTTGCTGACTTGTGGGTATAAATTTGTCCCCAATATAAGTAACCCCCCACACACGCACATTCATAAATCTGAAGATCTTCATTTGTTTCTGTTTCGTCTTTATATTTGTGTTGCAGCTGTTCACTGCTGATGCTATGAAACCATCTTGTCAGAGCCTGATAGTTTCCATGACAACCAGATGAGCATCATGCACTGAATGAGAGAAAGTGTGCATGGGAAAACACTGTCTTACAGTCACATATACACACATGTATATACAGTGCGCACACACACGGGGGTTTCATGTTTTATGGGGACACGTCATAGACACAATCGTTTTTATACTGCACAAATGGTATATTCTATCCTCCTACACTAATCCTACCCATCACAGAAAACTTTCTGCTATTTTAGATTTTATAAAAAGATCAGTCTGTATGATTTATATGATTGTTTCGTTAAAAATGTACTGGTATTATTATACTGTGAATACTGGTATTATTATACCAAATGTGGGGACATTTGGTCCCCATAACAGGGAATACCAGGCTGACACACATACAGAGGTGGGTAGTGAGTTCATCAGTGAGTTTATGACATTGTTTCTTTTTTTATATTTATTGTCTGTTTTTTATTGGTCCGTCTGGTAGGATTTGCCCTGATCGGCTCTAGATTAGATTTAATTATTGAAATATATACAAAATGTAAATATAAATTGGTGCATCCAAAGAATTTTTTTCTTTATGTCCATGTGTGTCTGTCTTTTTGTTTGTTGTGTGTGTGTACGTTTGTGTCCATGTTGTTGTTTGGTGTGTGTGTGTGTCTTTGTGTAAATCCTACTCAACGACCGTCTGACAGATCTACAGATGTATTCACTGACATTCTGACAGATTTAAATGACCGTCTGACAGATCTACTCACTGACCGTCTGACAGATCTACTCACTGACCATCTGACAGATCTACTCAATGACAATCTGACAGATCTACTCACTGACCATCTGACAGATCTACTCAATGACCATCTGACAGATCTACCCCCTGACAATCTGACAGATCTGCTCACTGACCGTCTGACAGATCTACTCAATGACAATCTGACAGATCTACTCACTGACCATCTGACAGATCTACTCAATGACCACATTGTATTTAAGTGTAATTATCAGGATGTGACATGCAAACAAACATGACCAAATAACAGACATCCCCCAAATAACCAAGGTCCCCACACGGCTTCCCCAAACCAGCTTATAAATTAATTTTTTCATTCATTCTTACATCTATTATAAAAATACAATAACAAAAGTAACCATGCGGAAAGGTTTGTGTGGGGTTTATGAACAACATATTACAGAAACACAACAGATAAACAGATGATCAGTTCTGCATATAAACAGTACTGCTGGTTTATTAGTGGTTTACACACAATAACTTCATAACCAATGCAGAGCTACTAAACAAGCCAAACACACACACAACACAAACTCACCCACCCAAGGTAAAGTTTTTATTACTTGGAAAAAAAATCCTGTTTTACACAGGTACAAGACCAGAAACACACACACGCATAATGAAAGCTGTTTACACACCTGCACTCATTTCTCAGAGAGCGTCTAGTCTAAAATGCTCAAAACTCCAGACACACACACACACACACACACAAAGATACCCATTGTGTTATGTAAATTGGCACCTTGTCACAGTGAGATGTTTCACAGATATGTACTGCTATCACACACACAGCTGTATAAATCAGATGAGAGCTCGCAACGGCCGCAGTACTGCATGAAGATACATGACGGAATACTGCAGCATTTAAACACACACACATGCACACACTGCAGCTGTCTTACCTTAGTGGTCACTATACACAGGCAGTCCATGACAGGACTGAAGCGTCCGAAGAGCTATATCCCCCCCTCCCCACCTCACCCTCAGCCTGTGGACCCTCCTCTAGCGCTCACTCACCCATCTAACAGCACAAAAAGAGAGTGAGAGACATGCTCTCTCAGTACAATGGGGGGTGCTGGGGACAATCATGACGAGAAATATGAACAGAGATGTGATAGGTGACTGTTGCTATGGCAGCAAACAGCTGTGGCTCTGGCAACTGTAGAGCAGTTGTCATGGAGACTGAAAGAGGCTGTTACCATGTGGAACAGCAGTGCATTGACGACACAGGTCAAAGTTTGAATGCAACACTCTCTTGTGACATTAACACACGGTCCTGCTCTGATGATTCATCAGTTTTTGTCAATCCAAAGGATTGTCTTCACAACCTCTCATCACAGTGTTTTAATGTCCTACCTCTCTTTGACTGATATCACCAAACCGTGTCATTTTCAACCACTGATCATTTACATACACATTTCAACATCTAATCAAGCCCCTCTAAAGGGAATATGGATATTCTGTTTTCATTTTTTTTGTTTAAAAAAAATTATAATAATGTTTTTAAAAACAGTCTCACCAGTTCAGGTGTATGTGTCTGTCCAGATGACTGATTCTCAAATACAGTCAACTCATAAAACTCCTGAATATCTGTGAAAGAAGACACACACAAACAGACACAAATATGAAAAACTTAATGTGGATTTCATTTTATTTTAGTTTACGTGTCTACAGCTTTGGCTCTACTTTAAAAATGACCTTAAATATAACAAAACATGTTAAAACATGGTCAAATTGTGAGTGATTTCAACGGGTTTGTGTGAGAGTTGATTTAGGGCTCAAGTTAATGTTCTCTTCACATGAAAATTACTGTCTTTACTGAGATCTTCACTAACAGTGACTAAACACTGAAAGCCTCATTACCAGGAGTCTGATCAGCCAGAAGGAAATCCTGAAACTCTGACTGAAAGCTTCATTCACCCTCATTAACCAATCATACAGAGGTAATCTGTCAAGACCCGCCCCCAGTGATGTGTTTCCTGCTAGAGATCTGCCTAATATGATGTCACACATCAGATTACACACTAAATATAGTGAGTTTACACCGACACTCACCATCTGATTAGTGCTGTATGTATGCTCACCCAGTAAAGCCTGAAACAGGTCACTCTGAAAGATGGTTAAAAGTCTCTCAGCACGACACCCGAATCCTTCATCTCCTGCTGACTGACAGGCCTCCATTGCCTGTAGAGCGCGATCTGTATCTAACACGCACAAACATGCAAACATTAGGGGACACAGTGTATTTAACACACACAGATCTATAATTATAAAGATACAGACATAGTACACACTGTTTTTAACACAAATGTAACAGGGTCATGTGTGTAGCTATGATCCTTAGTTTGTCAGTTTGATGGACAGTGGGGACAGGACTAAACCAATGACAAATATAAGTGAGACAGAAGAAGCAGTGTGACAGCAGACAGACATGTTAAAACCATCACAAACACCAGCACACAGCAACACTACAGCACAGTCTGTCTCACCTTCTCGCTTGAGCGGCATGTGGCGTCTTCTCTGAGCTGTCTGTCTGTCACTGATGTTCTTTGATCCTGAGTTTAAATCTGTAAAGCTTCAGAGCTGCGGAGCTCATGGGAAATGAAGTTCAGTACTATACTTACAGAAACTGCCAAGAGAACGTGTCTGATTCTGTGAGAGATTGGACAGGTGTGGATGTGAAATCTCTTTTCATGTTGCCCGAGTCTCTTCCTCAGTGTCTGTGAGCTCAACAGACATCAGTCGCGTTAAATAAAGTGAAATACTTGAGAAGCGGTTATAATCATAGTGATGTGTGACTCGGTAAACACCAGAAATATACTCACACACTTCTGATTCTCAGAACCATTTGATCCTGGATTAACTGTTTTAATGGTCCAGTTTGGACTATAACCTAAAAGTGTTCATTCCTTTATGTTCAAGTTTCCAAATAGTGCACTTACAACCTAAATATTAGATTTAAAACACAACATGATTTATGAGCCTTTGTACTAGTGAAGACCTTCTAAAAGAAACATTTTTAATATATCGATATATTTGTCAAAACTGTCAACGATCTAAACCTCAAGCATAACCAAACCTATACACACACACCAGTGAATTGTTCACATCAGTTGTTGATGATGATCTGAAGCGTCAGTGTTACAGAAAAATGTCATTTAAAGTTTGCATAGTTAGAACAGAGTTTACATAACAAACACACAAGATCATGTCATGATGTCACAATCCAGACGCTCCGGCAGAGAAACAAACACAACAAACATCAACACGACTCAAAACTGCTACAGTCCACATGTGTTATCCATGTTAAGTTCACAATGCCGGTATACACACACACACACACACACACAAAGACAACAGCACTGAACTGATGCTGGGGAAGGTTGGAGGGGCCAGAGTGACCGTGTATGTGTGTATGCTGTGCAGTTTTTCAGTCTTTTCAGAGACAACAACATCTGAGATAATAAACCTGTAATCAAAAAACACTCAAACCAATAACAGTTACACAGACAATAGGAGTCCAGCCCTCTGCCCGGCATAGCGCTACGAAACACAAAAATGTGCAGTTCTGGTAGAATATCACTGACGAATTGAGCGCAGGTCACCAGCTCGATTTGTCCACGAGAAGTACCTTCTCTTTGTCCAGTGACATTTCCTCTTCCTGTCTCTAAAACTCATTTCCAGTTGGACACAGAACCTTTATGGAACACGTAAATCAGCCTCTGAAATCCTGAAAAGAAAAATAGTGTTTGTAAGAATGTGACGAAGTGAAACTCTTAAGAACATCTAAATTTTTTCTGCAGAATAACGATCACATAACATATATATCTTAAACAAACTTCATCTATCCATTATCATTTATTAATTATAATTTATTACAAATATTAAGTATCAAACACCTCAGAATTATTTTTTATAATGAAGTTGATGAGTTTGATAGTTTTTACTTTGTTTGTTCTGATATTCAGTCTAGGGATCATAACCGTGCGTTGAGTGCACTAATAAAGCCAGACATCAACTTTACAATCTGAGAGAGGTTTTGAAGACTAAAAACATCTGACAAAAGACATGCAAACAGAGAGAGTCAGTCAGACAGACAGAGAGAGTCAGACAGACAGAGAGAGTCAGACAGACAGAAAGAGTCAGACACAGAGAGACAGACAGACAGACAGACGAGAGAGAGAGAGAGAGAGAGAGAGAGGTGTGTGGCACCTTTAGTGCAGTTGTGAGGTGGGTTGATGAGCTCATAGCTGCTGAATTCCACATCTGTGGTCAAGAAAGAACTGATCTGGCTGGAGTCTGATAGTGCTGTAGTTTGTGTGTGACCTCCTGAAAACACACACACACACACATATCAGACACATCACAGTGTCTAACTAAAACTACTGTATCAGTGTTTGAACTGAATCTGTGTGTAGTGTGATGAACAGCAGTTGAGCCCAGCACCACTCTAAAAGTCAAAGGTCATTTAAAAGCACATTCGTGTCACATACGACTTCATCAATGAACACTAGCAACATTTATAAAAAGCCGTCATTCATCAGTTAAAACAATTTCTGTAAAACCATTCACAGAAACACAATCAGAAGATTCTGGAGTAATCTAGAGTACAGCACAGAAGAGAGAGACACACACAGAGAGAGAGAGAGAAACACACACACAGACAGACAGAGAGAGAGAGGCACATACACACAGACAGAGAGCGAGCGAAAGAGAGGCACACACACACAGACAGAGATAAATATTTACCACAATAGTTCTAAGAAAGCCTAACGAATCTGAGCAAAACCTCTTTTTGGGAAGGTCCTCATTTTTAAAAACACTAAAAATATAATATTTTTTATATATTGTAAAAAAGCAGAAAGTTTTCTGGTAGGGTTAGATTATATTGTTTATAACTAGCTGTGTATTAAAACAATAAGTCTATGGAATGTCTCTCTGTAAGCCTTTTGCGGTGGCCGTATGAGCTCCAGAGTTGAAGTTCTAGGATCAGAAGTCCTCCAGGCAGCAGGTGTCTATAGGTTCGGTGGAAGAGTCTCTGGACTCCAGTGTCAAAGTTCAGATGAACCCACTTCGTCAAACTCAGACACAGAATGACATCATACTCTGCAGACTGTGATATCACAGCTGCATCAGTGTCTGGCACATAGTTCCCCTGTACACACCCAACACAAAATGAGCATTACACTACAACCAGCACACAACCGGTTACATACACACTTTATCTGTTCCAAACACTGGACTAAAGATCAGAGCTAATGTCCTGAATAATCTTTTATCCATCAATCAATTTTTCCAAATAAACATTTTTCCTTTAATATTGTTTACTTACAGTCAGGTCCATAAATATTGGGACATTAACACAATTCTAACATTTTTGGCTCTATACACCACCACAATGGATTTCAAATGAAACGATGAAGATGTGCTTTAACTGCAGACTGTCAACTTTAATTTGAGGGTATTTACATCCAAATCAGGTGAACAGTATAGGAACAGTTTGCATATATGCCTTCCACTTGTTAAGGGACCAAAGGTGATGGGACAATTTGGCTTCTCAGCTGTTCCAGGTGTGTGTTATTCCCTCATTATCCCAATTACAATGAGAAGATAAAAAGTTCATTTCAAGTGTGCTATTTGCATTTGGAATCTGTTGCTGTCAACTCTCAAGATGAGAGCCAAAGAGCTGTCACTATCAGTGAAGCAAGCCATCATTAGGCAGAAAAAACAAAACAAACCCATCAGAGAGATAACAAAACATTAGGCATGGCCAAACAACTGTTTGGAACATTCTTAAAAAGAAGGAACGCACTGGTGAGCTCAGCAACACCAGAACTCATTGCTCATGCTTCAGAACTCATTGGACGGCGCTTCACAGTGCAGATGGACAATGACCCAAAGCATACTGCAAAAGCAACCAAAGAGTTTTTGAAAAAGGGAAAGAAGTGGACTGTTATACAATGGCCAAGTCAATCACCTGACCTGAATCCGACTGAGCATGCATTTCACTTGCTAAAGACAAAACTGAAGGGAAAATGCCCCAAGAACAAGCAGGAACTGAAGACAGTTGCAGTAGAGGCCTGGCAGAGCATCAGCAGGGATGAAACCCAGCGTCTGGTGATGTCTATGCGTTCCAAACTTCGGGCTGTAATTGACTGCAAAGGATTTGCAACCAAGTATTACAAAGTGAAAGTTTGATTTATGATTATTATTCTGTCCCATTACTTTTGGTCCCTTAACAAGTGGGAGGCACATATGCAAACTGTTGTAATTCCTACACCATTCACCTGATTTGGATGTAAATACAAAAAAAAATCCATCCGTTTCATTTGAAATCCATTGTGGTGGTGTATAGAGCCAAAAATGTTAGAATTGTGTCGATGTCCCAATATTTATGGACCTGACTGTAAGTACTATTTCAATTGTTGGACATAATTTTTTATGTCATCTTAATGCTTTGGCAATTCAAAATGTCCTTTTGTCATGCCAATAAAGCTATTTTGAATTTGAGTAGAGAGAGAGTAAGGGAGAGAGATAGACAGAGAGAATGTAAGGGAGAGAGATAGACAGAGAGAGAGAGAGAGAGAGAGAGACAGACAGCATGTGGACTTTTTATTGCTAGAGGAAACTAGAAACAGTCAAGCACAGTGAACATTTAAATTAAAATACCAAAGGTTCTGCCTTGCAGAGTGCACCAACATGCCATTGATATCCACACCCAGGATGTGGTTGGGACTCCAGTGTCGAGCGATTGCGAGAGTGATGTGACCAGTGTTGCAGCCGATGTCAAGAACTTTTTTGCCATGAAACCACTCTGGTCTAAAGACGGCCAATCGTGGGTCTGTGTTTAACATTGATGTACGGTAACCATAATAATGGCTGTAGTTGCCATACTGGAACTTGCGCTGCGGTCTGTGTTGGATTTTCTGAGTGCCCAGGGAAAAGGCTTCTGTGGCTGCAGGAGTGTGAAACGCCTGACTGTGTATTTTCTCTGCAACTGTCTATGTTGGTGGAGCTGGTGTGATTGCCAGGTGATCTAAACAGCTGTTGGTTCGTCTGTGCTTCCTGTGTTTGGATGGCTGAGCTGTAGAGGCGGAGCTAGTGGGTCTGGACTGGGTCTGAGGGGCAGAACTTGATAAGGAGGGGTGGGACCGTGGCAGTATGGGCGGCACCACTTCATCTCGACAGTTGATTGATGTGTTAAAGCTCATAGCGCCTCTTCTAAGGCCTGGAGTCCCAGAAGCATCAAACCCTCTGCACATACACTGGTTGCAGTCCACAATGATGTAACAAGAGGAAACAATGAGCCTGAAACCATCCCCTCACAGTCCTTTGACTTCTTGTTATCTTAAAGGTCAAGCTGACCAGCGACACCTACTGTCACTGCCACATGGTGTCGATTGTGATATCTGCATCTGCTCTTCATAGGAGACACCAACACGCCAGCTGTTGCCTCTTCACCAGTATCATTAAATTTAGTCTGTGATGTCTTTTGGAATCAGAATCTCAACAGGGTCTCTGGTTTTGGAAGGAAGAGGTGATGATTCGGGCATTTGGGCATTTAGCGCCTTGTTCACCTCCACGTCCAAAAGACTGTTGAGATTCAATGGATCAAAGATGTTACCGCCCAGCAGAAAGTTGGTGGGCAACACTGAGCCACATTCTGAACTTGCGTGTCACCTGCGATTACTGAGGCCTGGATGTTTGAATCCCATGTTCACGCTGTATCTCTGTTTATTTAGCTTCTGCGGCATGTTCGCTGGAGGCTGAAGACCGTTTTTCATCTGTAAGGGTCTCTCACCAACCTGAAGACCAGCAGCATCGCCAATGCCATGACTCACAGGAAATTCTGTTAGCACGTTGGTGGTGCCAGAGTCCTACATGACGATGAAAATATAAATTAGCCACGCCACAACACTTCACACAAATGATAAACAATATACAGAATATACAAAACAGGCAGTGTGTTTAATGGTGTAGGTAAAGAGGGCAAGTTAGTTACCTACTTGACTAGTTATCCTGTAAATATAGTTTTATGTAGATGTTTATGCCTATAACCCTAGGTGTTCCTAATGTATGTCTAACCTGATATTGACACAACTACGCTTCCTCCACCAATATGGTCCGCCCATATAAAGTAAATAGCCACGACCCCAGGAGGGTCTATTGCACATTTCTGTATGTACAATTTTGGTTTAAATAAATATAAAGAGATATTCCTTAACGCATTACAGGAAGTGGTCATCTGATTACTCTTACAGCTTACACTGTGTTCAGTTATCAGGAATGTTGTCTAAAACAGTGTACACTATGTTCAGGTTTTACTGTAGGAATGCCATCTGATATGGTTTACACTGTTCAGGTTTCACTAAAAGAATGCTGTCTGATCCGATTTACACTGTTCAGGTTTTGCTGTAGGAATGTCATCTGATTACATATACGGATTACACTGTGTTCAGGTTTCACTATAGGAATGCCGTCTGATACAGTTTACACTGTGTTCAGGTTTTGCTGTAGGAATGTGAGTTTGAGTTGGTGAAGGACCAGGAGATTCAGGGTTTCTGCCTGAACATTCTAAGCATGTGCAGGGAGGTGGTGGAGTAGCACAAGGGAGCGGAGCCCACAGGTGCTGTCCTAACCCTAACATCTACAGCAAACAGGATAAAGGTCAGATCTCATTGTGTCCTACTGTATGTTGAGTTCTCACTGCACATGACACCACAACTAAATGTGTATAGTTACAGACAATAATACCCACTCATTCCTCCATATGAACAGTGAGTACATCTACACCAGAAGCCTGAAAAGCAGAAATGTAAAGCAGTGCTGCACATGTGCTTGATAGATTTTTATTGTAAACCTTTTAAACACTGTTTTAAGACACAGTCAAAAGGGTTCATTTCTAGCATATCACAGAAGGGAAGAACATAAATGTAGAATATTTGTCTTTTAAAGCAACATTTGGGTTTCTGCAGGTCGTTTGATTATGACTATCTGGGTGATTGTGTCTCCATCAAACTCAAAACAGAAGTACACACTAAAGATCGCACATGACTCATTTCCAGAGCAGCTGATTTCAGAAGCAATCCGTAAGAAACATGCAGCATGTGTCTGTATGTGCAGGAGTATCATGGCTAGTACATGCTGAAAGTGTGTGGATGTGATGAGTACTTCCTGGAGAAATATCTTTTCAGCCAGTACAAGGTGTGTAGAGACCTGCTTTAGTACAATGGTAGTCTCACGTTACCACATTAAAACAGAACTGGAGTGATAAAACACTCCACGCTCAGACTTGTCAGATCAAATGAGTGTGTGTATGTGGGTGTTTGTGTGTAGTACATCAGGAATTGATGTCCACTCTGGGGTGTCTTCCTCACCTGATGCTGGTCAGTAAGGACAATCAACTTCCTGCCAGCTCCATTCTACAGTCACTGCACACCTCAGCCCAGCCTGTGCCCTGGTGGGAAGGACCCGGGTCATCACGCTCGCTCAGGGCCTTTAACACACACCTAGGAGTCTGCTGTGTGCCACATATGTCAACATCAACATCAGAGATAGACAAGGTGGGACAGAAAGACAGATATACAGATAGAAAGACAAAGAAGCAGATGTATGGACAGACAGACAAAGGCAGATAAAGGGCCAAACAGCTGATTAGTGATGATGAGACAACAACGACAACTGATGAGTAGTGAAGCAGTATCTGTGTGTGTGTTAGATATATGTCAGGACAGGTATATATCATGGAGAACTGCTGTGTGACAACATCAATACAAACCCAAGGTAACACGCACACCATAAACTATGGTGTAATAAACTAACCCATTCCATAAACTTGTTAGTTTTAAACACTATAACCCAAGCCCCCTAACAGAAAACTTTCTGCATTACAATTTACAAAAACTTACACAAGAGGATTTCCCCAAAAGGAGTTATTGCTCAGATTTGATAGGTTTTGCTGACTGTTGGGTAAACCACTTACACCAGTACACACACAGACACACACACTAAACGAAGAAGTTATGATGTAAAATAAAGAAAATATATTTACACTATATCTGCTGTTAGCAAATAAGCAAAATTCCCATGTTAACTCTAGAGTTATTCACTCTTACTGAGGAACAGAACAATAATTTGATTACAAATAATACAAAGTACTGGTCAAAAGTTTGGAGACACTCTTTAATTTTTCACATTTTAGAATAATATTGAACTAATCAAATCTATGAATTAACACAAATGTAACTTTGGTAATTATGTTGTGACTAAAGAAAACTGACAATAAATTATACTAGGTTATATTCTAGTATCTTCAATATAGTCACCCTAGAATTTACAGAAGAATTTACTTTGCCTAGAGTTTTCTTGACACTTTATCACCCAGTTTCTTGAGGAGTCATGTTGATACAGTAGGTCAGAGGTCAAAGAACATTAGCATGCTGACATCTACAAAAAACAGAACTTTCTTAAAGCGAGTGGTGTTGTTTACGTTTTATCAGTCTGTTTCCTGGGAAATCGCAACCTTTGCGCTGCTAACACAATGCTGTATCATTTGAACTACAGGAACACTGTATATTAGTATAATGTGTCTGGTCTATAAATCAGCACGGCATCTATTGTGTCTCGCTCCACCCACAATGAATTTTTATTAGACAAAATTCCTGCTTCATTTAACTGTATATTAAACTGGAACCATATTACTGCATGCTGGAGTCTCAATGTGTTGGTTAAAACACAGAACAGGTTACTTTAAATAAATATATCAGATGTTACACCTGTGTCAGCTGAAAAGTAACTGAGTGCAGGAACACTGTCCTCTGGCATGGGGAAACATCAATCTCTTTGACTATAAAAGACACTCTGGTGAGTGGTGTAGTCGCTATGGGTTTGTTGCCAGTGCCTCACGGTCTGGAGGATCTGCTCAATTCAGTCTCAGGATCAAACTCAAACAAGGTGTGTGCCAGTAAAACAGTTATAATGTGCTGAGCTGTATGAAGTGACTTTGCTTCAGTATGTGTTGTGTGTGTGTCAGGAAATGCCGTGTGTGGAGCTGGAGTTTTCCTGGTTTAATCAGACCGTTGTGTTTCCTGGCGAAAAACAGATTGAGGAACATGCCAACTGGATCATCTCTCGTGAGCTGGGCTATAGCTACTGCCTGGGACTGGTACACACACACATCATATGAATGAATTCAGAATGTTTCCAGAACTTCCTCTGGCCAATCAGAGCAGTCGTCTGGCATGTGACAGTACTATATTGCAGAGCAGCTGCAGTCGACACCCACTGTATGAGCTGTCAGAACAAGAGAAAGACTTATCTAAATGACATTCCATAGACCTCTATAGTTTTTACACACAGCTAGTTAAAAGCAATAACCTACAAAAAAACAATACAGCCTAACCACACTCTAATCCTAACAGAAAACTTTCTGCATTTTTACAATGATTAAAGCTTTGTTTTCTATATTTTTAAAAATTATTATATGTTTTTAAAATTTTTATATTTATGTTTTTACAAATGAGGACATCCAAAAGGAGGTTTTGCACAGATTTGTCAGGTTTTTCTGACTTTTGGGTACAAATTTGTTCCCTATATGGTTAAGTAATCCCACCCTTATACACACACATACATATACACTGCCCCGCAAAACCAAACACAGTGGCTACAGCAACAGTTCACTGTCTTCACTTATCTTGTTTGTGACTGATAGGCGTGTGACCTCAGATCTCCTGTGAGCTCCACATTCTCCATCCTGCAGATAAAAACACTCACGGGACGAGGTGTCACAGGTGCCTAAGAAGAGATCTCCCTGCTTCAGTCTCACTCAACATCACTCAAACTCTCTAGTGCCAAAGCAATTACAGCAGCTGCTTACACACAGAACATAATCAGTTAAATTCCAATTTATTTATTTAGCATTTTCTTACAGTGTTGCATTGTTTCAAAGCAGCTTTACATATAATGAAAAGAAAATATGAATATAATAGTAAAACTAATGACATACACAACACTTGTAACACTTGTTTAATTGTTTGTAGATTTACAGTCTGCTGAAGGACTGGCCACTCATGCAGCCTGAATCTGCTCTGGAGCTTTTGGACTGTACTTTTCCGGATCTGATGGTTCAGATCCAGGGTCTCACAGACTACAAACTCAGTTAGTACCTTCTGTAGCTCATACAGGTGTGTGTGTCTCTCTCTCTTGTGTGTGGGTGTGTGGTCCTGGTATTCACTACATTATAGGGACCAAATGTCCCCTCAAGTATAGTGATAGTGATTTAGTGGTAGGGGGATAGAGTATACAGTTTATACATTATAAAAACTGTCAATACTGTAAAAACGGTCAACTGTCCATAGTGAGTGAGTGAGAGAGAGAGAGAGAGAGAGAGAGAGAGAGAGAGAGAGAGAGAGAGAGAGAGAGAGAGAGAGAGAGAGAGAGAGAGTTGCCCTAAGAACAACTCTCTCTCTAACATGTTGCCCTAAGAACCGGTCTAGGGGTGCAGTGTGACTAAACGGCAGGAGAAAATGTCCAGCCAAATGAAAATTTAAAGTAGGAGTGTGTGTTCAAACCTTTCCTGAGTTTGTTATGAAGCTTTGACTTCATTAGCACTGCACTTCAGATGTGAGAAATCACCAGATCTGAAACTGAAACACACACTGTACTAAAAACAGAAATGAAGGTTCATTTGGTGATTTCTCACATTTATTCTTAGGTCAGAGACTCTGAAAACATGAACGTGCGGGTGTGTCTTACATTCAAAGCAGATGGAGTCTTTGAGGACTAAGAATGTTCTACATGTGTTTATTCTTCACAAACCTGAGCTCAGTCTCAAGTTCTTGGTGGAGCACATATCCTGCCCAGATTACATGAAGGCACTGCATGGGTTTGTTTCCCCTCTAAACCCTTTACACCATCTCAGAAATCTCAGGTATACACACACACGGCTGTCTGACGAGAATTATTTGTGAGTAACAGATCTGTGTTCATGTGTGTGTTAGGTTGGAGGAGTGTCGTATCATGTCTTCACAAAGCACCTGTGGTTAAACTGGGAGATTTCAGATATCATGAGCAAGCTGCTCTTCACCAATAATGAGATCATCTTTAAAAACAGAGACGGTGAGCATACAGTGATGTTATAGTAACTGTTGATTTACCTCGTAACTGTTCCTACATCATGTGTCTTAGCAACGCTAAGTTGACCAATCAGCATCCAGGACCGGAACAGTACACTATATGTGTTGTAGATCTACGGCAGGACATACTGATGCTCCAGATGATTAAAATCATTGAGAACATCTGGAAACACACACAAGACAAACACTGTTGTTGTTTTTGAACAGATCAAAATGAAGGACACGTGCATTCACTTCCACATATTAAAGGATTATACATGTCATCATGTTGTTCCAACCTCACATAACATCCTGTCTTCTGAGGAACATACAACAAATGATCTGCAGAGATTAATCTTTTACAGAAGAACAGTAGTGACTGTTCTTTTTACAGTAGTGACTGTTTAATCTGAAAAACAATTATATTGTATTTACAGTCACATGTAGAGTATATGTGCTATGTTTTAACACACTTGCTGTCTCTCTGTCTGTCAGGTTTCAGGAGACGTGTTATAAAGCGTACCTGGCCATCCACCAGCATGCAATCTCTTCTCTCTGCTGCTGGGTTGCGGTATGCCTGAGCTGCAGAGCTTTGATGACATTGCATACCTGCGCGAAACACTTGCGCTGGAGAAAAACCAGCAGGACATGCTGGGATATTTCACCAAACAGATGAACGACGCCCATCATAGAGGCTGGACCACCAAGATGGACTGAATATTCCACACCATCAGACATATGCCCAATGGACACTAACACACAAGCACTGATACGCTAATACACACACAGTCACACACACAGTCACACACACAGTCACACACACAGTCACACACACAGTCACACACACAGTCACACACACAGTCACACACACACCAGTTCTAGTCAAATGATGTACACTGCTGTACACATGAGTAAGTCTGTATGTAACAACCATGTGTGTGTGACAAGTGCAGATCTCAGAAACTTTACAAACAGCTTAAACTACACACACACACACACACACACACACACACACACACAGCATGCACATACACTCACTCACACAGTCTGTTACTGTGACAAACCACTGTGGTGCTTTAAACAGCAACGGAAACTTCAAAGAACAGATCATTTTTCCACCACAGTCATCTGTCTGCTGCCACAGACTCATGGGAAACCACAGTAAAAAGTGAAAGAAACAAGGTCAAACCTCTGATGATGATGATAATGGCGACTGATGAATCCAGATGTTTTGAATTTTCCTTCAGGTCAGTTCCAACAGAGTTTACATGTCTCCTCAGGGTCTCCGTGATTGACACTGCCACCTTGAAACCAAATGGAAAGAGATATCATGTCAAAAATGTTTCCCAGCATGCACTGCAGCTCAGAACAGCCAAGATCTTTAATCAGTCTTACACAGACTAAAGAGCTTCATACAACTGCCATGTTCATAGAAACTGTATTGCAATTACAGATGAAAGAAAATGACACTGTGATTTAAGATGAATATGTGAAAACCAGCAGTCCAAATCTCTGTGGCCCATCAGCCACATGAATGAGGTCAGGGTAAACATCCTCATGAAAAGCCCCAGAGTGCTACCAGAAACAAACGAAACCACCCATCACAACATTTTATAGACCTGTAACGTGTTTATTTGTATGTTGTGCACAGACTTTTGGGAGAACATCGGTGGAATGGTTTAAAACAAGGTTATAAAGGTTGTGGGTCCAATTCCTAAGGAACATATGCTGATAAAGTCGCTCTGGATAAAAGGCAAATACAAATGCGTAAATGTAATATAACAATACTACAGAATTATTGGTAGCTGGAAGTTAGTTAGATGCAAGTATTATCAAAATATTTAATAAACTGAAACACATAGGCAAGTCTGTGTACAGAGAAAATCTGTGGAGTTCTGTTGCTTCTGTGTGGCCCTGACTGTAGGTATAATTTATAAACCCGACCTAGATATCAAAACTCCAGCTACACAGAGACCCCACCCATATAGACCGTAGGCTCCAGGTTATTGAAAAGGTTTCACCCACTGTGTTTCTGATATCCCTGGAAATCTCAGCTGTAAGACACAGTCATCAGTTCAGCCCACAGTGTCTGTTTATATATTATATCTGGATGTGGTCCAGTTGGTCAATGATGTGGAATTGTGATTTTACCTTCTGTGGCACATTGAAGCTCAACGTCACCACAAAACCTGAACACTTCACAGATGCTGATATTCAATCCATCGTTGGGCATGATGCCTAAACACGACCAAACAGTTTAACAGACTATAGTACAACAGAAGATTCATCTATATAGGTGTGTGTGTGTGTGCACACACATGCCTCTCTGTGAATACACAGATTATTACTCAGCAAGAAATGAATGTAGGGTTTCAGTGCACTGACCTCAAAGTAATGCATGTTTCCATCACCCTTTAACACAAAACAATTTAAGTCATTTTAACAGAAGTATACACATCAATCAATAATATAATTTGTTTTACATTTGTAAGAGCAGTGTTTCAATGTTTCAGTTAATTCAGTTCAGGTAGAATAATTGTGTGATATGAGAATTACAGAGAATTGTAGTTTGGTATCTTTGCATACACTGAAGCTAGATTATCTTATTCCTGTCTGTTCTCCTGCTTCTGGAACCGATCACACACTGAGACATTAACACAATCCACACCATTGTACATTGTATGATATTGTTATTGTCTAACGAAAACTGAAAAATATACGTTTTCATTGTTTGGCTTTCAATAGACCTAAACTGTAATGATTATTATGACTGCTGTGCATGCCTGGTGGTTATTATATAACGCGTTTTAATGAATAAAGTTAAAAAAACAATAATTATTAATAGATAAAAAGATGTATTATTTCCTTGGCTTCATCGCTTGAAATGCGTCTATTATACAGCTTTCAGACGCAGTCTAGATTTTTATCTGCTCATTAAAAAACAGCTTCATTGGGCATACATACGAGTAATATTAGTCTCTAAATTGTGATTATAAAATGTAAATATTTCATTTATTAATAACGATTAATTTTTATCTTTATTCATTAAAACGCCTTATATCATCATCATACACAGCAGTCACAACAGTCAATACAATTCAAGTCTTTAGTTGATGAAACCTGAAAGGCAAATAAAGAAAACATCGACATTTCTTATTTACTTTAGACTGTATACAATATCACATCATATTTCACAGTATGTATTAATAAACAGTAATATTGCACGTTTGCTGGTGATGCCGTAAATGAGTCCTACCTGTCGCGACATCCCCTACTCTCCCTTCTCTTATAAAATAGCATCTTAATCAAAGTATAACCTACATACAGTGCCCAACAAAGGTATTGTTTAATGTAAAACATGTTGAAGATTAGTGGACAGGCTGTCGAGTCATTAAATTATTTTTCCTCACTAAAGTAGTTTATGCAGCGTAATGAAGTTCCTCCATTGACATCCATTACGCGTTCTTCAGTCATGGTTGCAGGCTTGCCATTACACGGCTTTGACGTAACTTGCAAGTATTAATCTCACAGATAACAGTAAACTCTAATATATAAGTAAACTCTGTTAATTTGTAAGGAAATGCCTCCTTACATTATTTCACTGTAAAATAATAATATATTTTCAGTGTAAGATCTATCTTTTTATCCAAAGTAACAAGCGCGCCCCTGCCTGACGCTATTTTCCCGCGCCTCCGGCGTGAAGTCGCAGAGTTGTGCGTTCCACGAGCTTGCGCCCGTGTACGTGCGCGCGCATGAGAAGGCCCGTGGACGCGCGCATCAGCGTATGTCTGTCCGGTTCCGTTCGGCTGGCCTCGGTCGCTTTTAGCCGATAAAAGAAGCTTAACAAGAGAAAATCGCTCGACGGTGTGCGCGTACCGGGCGGCGTTTTCGCGAGTTTGCGTCACATTCGGTGAGTTTCTGCAGCGCCGTTAGTACGGGGTTAAGGCTCGCGCGAGCTCTATTGTCTGTCTACCGTGCGCACGTGCACAATACGCAGCGGATCTTTACGTGACCAGACTGATCATCCCTTCATCTCTGTCACTCCATCCTCCTGTCTGTCATCCACCTGTCTCGCTGTAGGTGTGGGTGTCTGCATGTTTTCGATGCATCCGTGTCTGTTTATCACCGTGATTTCATGACTGCAGTTCTCATGTTCTGTTGTGATTGTGTGTGTGAGTGAGTGAGTGGAAGAGATGGTGATGGAGAAGCCGAGCCCCCTACTTGTAGGACGCGAGTTTGTGAGGCAGTATTACACGCTTCTCAACAAAGCGCCTGATTACCTGCACAGGTGAGAGCAACACACACTTGACATCAGACATCTGTAGATGTATGTATTCATCAGAATCTGAGCCTTTAACACTACTGTGTGTGTGCTGATCAGATTCTATGGGAGGAACTCCTCGTATGTTCATGGAGGTGTGGATGGCAGTGGAAAGCCAGAAGAAGCTGTGTACGGTCAGGCGGTGAGTTGCACTAATCACAGGTGCATGTAGAGTTTAAGTGTCCTGATGTGAAATACGGGGATGTTTGAGGTGGCCTGACGTTCAGTCTCACACTGATGACATCATCTGAGGGAACTCCATATGAAAGTGAGAAACTGATTTTTTTTTTAGTCTGTGCTCACTCATGACTGTGTGCAGGAAATTCATAAGAAGGTGATGTCACTGCAGTTCAGTGAGTGTCACACTAAGATACGTCATGTGGATGCCCACGCGACCCTTGGGGACGGGGTTGTCGTCCAGGTGATGGGTGAGCTGTCCAACAGCGGGCGGCCTATGAGAAGGTTCATGCAGACGTTTGTACTCGCTCCTGAGGTGAGACACACAAGTTTTAAACACAAAACAGCCATTTGTTATTTTTCTTTAGTATTTTGTTGAAATATGTTGCAAATGTTGAAAAATGAGTTGCATGCGTGTTTCCGGTGCACCTCAGCTGTATGGGTGTGAGTTCAGTTTCGGTCACACAACCCTTTTGCTGATGAGTTGATTGATTTTTATTGTGCGTGCGTGCGTGTGCGTGTCTGGCGTGCGTGCGTGCGTGTGTGTGTCAGGGCTCAGCTGTCAATAAGTTCTACGTTCACAATGACATCTTCCGCTACGAGGAGGAAGTGTTTGGAGACTCTGAGGCTGAATTGGCAGGTAAAACACCTCAACACACAACACACAAATCATCTGCTAATGGTTCATCATATTCCACCTGATCCTGCCTGATATTTCCCCAAATTAATGCAGCCTTTTTAAACATGAATGTGTTGGAAACATCAGACTCATCTTCTAATCATTTCTTTCTCTGAACGCTTGCACCTTACTTTTGTTTGGAAGATACAAACGTACTGTTATCATAGGTGACTAGTGGTACATATGGGGTTTATTAAAACATTATCAGTTTGAAAACTGCAGATACAAACAGATTAGTTATTTGATGATTCAGTGAACTTCAGTCGCTCTAATCAACATGTGATGTCACTGCCTCTGAAAACACCAATGAAACACTGGAGTGTATGTTGCTATGGTAACTGCTGTGTACTCTGCATACTCATCTGTCAAACTTCAATGTTTTATTGTACAACGTACAACAAACTGTTCCATCTTCACCAATCTTTTGCCTTCATTTTTTTAAATCTCTCTTGCTCTCTCTTTGTCACAGTGCACACGTTTAGCTAATCAGTATTGAAATCTTCATAATCGCTTTTTCCTTTACAATGTCAGGAATGTAGTGTTTCTGTGAAGCGTAGATTATGTACATTTTGCTGGACAGATTTTTGATAAATTTCTTTTTCTGATCTGGCATCTAATCCGGAGTGACTTCACTTCATTTATATCTGATCTGTGTAAATCAGTTTTCTGGATCTGTTGTGATTCATGATTTTTTTGTGTGTGTGTGTGTGTGTTTGTGCTTAGAATCTGATGAGGAGGATGTGGAGGAAGAACAAACAGAGACTCATGACTCACCTGAACCCGCCCAGGACCGGCCTACCAGCACCACCTACTATGAGCCTCCGCTCATCAGGTATCAGCACACCTGAGCACAGAAATATCACATGATTATGACATCACTCATCTCATAAGAAACCTCTTTCTCTCTAATATGAACAAATATACGTCTGCTGGGAAGAATACACAATCACTTGAACAATAACATTAGTTTGTAATTGATCTTTCACAGTAATGGAGTCGAGAAGCAGCCGCAAGAGGAGGCGGTGCCTAATGTGGAGCCAGAATCCCAACCTGATCTGCAGGCCAATCAGGAGACAGAAGTGGAGCTCAGCCCAGAAGCAGAGCTACAGGTAGCTGAGTTAGAGCCTGAGGAGGATGATAAATTTCCAGAGGAGGAGAAATGCTCTACCCCTGGTCCTGCCCCAACTCCACCCCCTCACACCCCAGAACCACCCAAGGTAAAGGAAACTCATTGTTGGAGTTGGCATGTTTGATGTCAGGTGTTGTAACTGTTTGCGATGTCATCCTCAGGTGTTCTCGTGGGCTCTGGTGACCAGTAAGAATCTTCCTCCAGCTGGGACTGTACCAGTGTCTGGAATCTCTCCACACGTGGTGAAAGCTGCATGTGTTCAGGTACAGCAAAATGAGTGAGAAATAGTACAGTGAACAGACCAGCTTTGTGTTTTTGAACCCTGTAGAGCAGTACTGGGCAACTATGACCCAAGATGTCCACTTTCCTACAGAGTTTAGCCCCAACACTGATCAAACTCACCTGAACATGCTTTTCAAGGTCTTCAGGATTACTAGAAAGTTGCAGGCAGGTGAGTTTGATCAGAGCCAAACATGAAAGTGGAGCTCAAGGGTCAGAGTTGCCCAGCCCTACTGTAGGGCCTAACAGCCAAATTCTCATTAAATGTGGATCATATGATCTGACAGAAATATCAGTTCAAGTTTTGATTTTTGATGTTTTCTGTGTCATGCATTCATTTAGTAACAAACCCATTTGCACAGATTTACTCTGAGTAATGTTAAATCGCTCCCTCTCCCTCTCCCAGCCTCGGGTGGAGGTGAAGCTGGATGTTCAGTCATCAGTAGTCAGAGATCAGCGTCGGGAGAGATCCGGTTTTCTTCCTCGTGGATTCAAAGCTGGTGCGTCTGTTGGCTGTTGTGTAGTGAGTGATTTGGGTCACGTGACTGACAGTTGTTTGTGTTTACCAGATGGTAATGCTTCTGAATCTCAGGGTGGGAAACAGCACAACAATTTTAAAGGTATGTTTCCTCATGTTATTAGAACTGTACCTCTCCTAAGTCACAGTAACATGGATCAACCTGTTTACAACGTCACATGACTCAGAACGTTTTGTGTGTGTCAGGAGAAAACTGTTTTGAGTTGATAAATCCTTCAGTCTAATCAAACATAGCTGTGGCAGGTAACAGGTCACTCATTAGTGATAGATGGCTGTGTTAGATTAGGGCTCAAGGACAGTGACCTGTGGAACTAGGCTGGAAAATGTGCAACCTATTTACTATACAGACAACATGCTGGACGTCACTTACACATCTCATGTGTGTCTGCGTGTGTTTGTGTCTGTAGGCCGCAGTGATTTTGAGGGTGGTGAGATGGACAGCCGCAGGTCTGTCCGTTATCCAGACAGTCACCAGCTCTTTGTTGGGAATCTTCCTCATGACATTGATGAGGCTGAACTGAAGGACTTCTTCATGAGTAAGACTGAAGTTTGATCTCTGCCCCTGTTGATAATCATCTGTGCATGAGTGACTGCCTGACTGGTTTGTTTCTTTGTTTTTGTTCAGCATTTGGGAATGTGGTAGAGATGAGAATCAACACAAAGGCCGTTGGAGGGAAACTGCCCAACTTTGGTTTTGTGGTGTTTGAGGAGTCAGAACCTGTGCAAAGGATTCTGGGAGCCAAGGTTTGTGTCACCTTTGCAGAATATTTACAGTATAGTTGTGATTTTACTTGCGGACATTATGCACAACATGAAGCTTTAATTTAGTGATTTAAATTTCTGTTTGACCTGTTGTCATCTTTATTCCTGTCAGGTGTTTATTTAAATCCCTCTCATATTTTGTACTTAATATGGGTGCATTCATACAGTTTTTATTTGATGAGCTTTTAGATGCAGAACTGAAATGAAGGTAACATGCTGATGTAATTGATTAGGTTGCCTGTTGTGCCAGTCCTAGAATTTACTGGCACAAACTGAAAAAAAATCTTCCTTTCTATTTACTTTAAAAAACAATTTCAGGTGTCATTTCAGGATATTGGGCTGCTGTATCTGTCTGATTCTGGATGTGTGTGATGTCATACTTTTTGTCTTGTAGCCCATCATGTTTCGTGGAGAGGTGCGACTCAACGTGGAGGAGAAGAAGACCAGAGCAGCCAGAGAGCGAGAGACCCGAGGAGCTACAGACGGTCGCCGGGGAGCCGGCGGGCCTCGAGGGCCTATGGTAAATGGAATGGCCCGTGACCGAGATGGACGTGGCCCTCCCTTGTCAAGAGGTGTGATGGGGGCTGGCAGAGGTCAGAGCGGAGAGAGCCGCTTCGCAGGACCACGGCGTTGACCCTGCCTGGTGGACCACACCTGGTGGAGGGGAGTGGAACCACACACTATAATTGCAGAAGAAACTTTTACCTGCCCCCCTTTCTCTCTCTGGCTTATGGACTGTGAATGACCATCATAAGACTCAGAACACACCTGCGCCGATACTAAACACTCATCTGCACTTTTTAGTCTTATATTAATTTAACCTTGTGTTCGCAATGAAGACACAGGACAGGTGTTTTTTTCTCTGCAGAATGAAAGTTAAATGCCTGGATGGGCTTTCCTCATAGACCTGGTTTCTCGCACATTTTATAATGCACACTCAAATGCTTCATAAATCGGGGTGTGTAGACTTCTTTTTTTCATAGTAAATAAAAACAGTGGTGGTGCCTTAACCTTTCTATCTGATGATGTAAGATCACAGGATGCATGGACAGCTGCAGCTGTTAAGTAAACAGATGCGATGTGATGCAGTATTACAGTTGAACTGTCCAGATTCTGCATGTGCATCTGCTTTGATCGGGAGACTGAAGCTGCCATTTCTTTTGGAGCAAGTTTTTTCTTTTGTTTCTGAAAACTATATTGCATGGTTGTATCTATTCATCCAGAGTTTGTCTCGCCACACCACCCAGCTGTTTTCGGTTCTGGGTTTGAATTGTACTTCCATCAGCTTCAGCAGTGTTTTGTTTGAATGTTTTTTTACTTTAAATAAACTACTGAAATCTGCTACAAACTTCGTGCTCTTTGGGTTTCTGTTTTTATCAGTTATTTCATTAATTTCTGTCATGTCTAATATCTAACGTACAATTGTTATACGATATAATTTTGAGTGAGTAGCTCGTACAATAGTTAGGGTTAGAAGTAGAGCAGGCACGATTGTGCCTTGAGGTGCGGTTACAGAGCGTTGCGTGCGGGCCGGAGAATGACTGCATCCACGCCGGAAGTTACACACTTCAGTTCAAAAGTAATATTGCATTTATTTTGTGTATCTAGGATAGCTGATTACTCTCATAGAATGCGCTTCAGTTTTACCTCACGTTGCTATTCCTTTTAGACGTTTCTTTTTTGAAAACATCAATGTGTTATAGTTCACCATCATAGTTCCGTCAACATTAATTTTCTGTTTTTCATTTTTGACATTACGCACACACCCCGTTCATGCCTTGTTAATCGAAATAAACTGACAATGACCATCCATTGCTAAGCAGAAACCGAACAGTTAAAGCGACACAGACGCATTTTTATGACTAGCAGTTAACAGCACGTTAAGTTGCGTGCCTTACAAAAAGAGCTGCAAAAAAGATCAGGCGGTAATGACTGAACGTCTCTTTGTTTCCAACTTCCCGATGGATGTATCAGAAGTTGGAGTACCGGTCCTCACCAGCCGGTAGAGCGCGGCCACGGGCACGCCAGACTGAGCAGAAAGTAGTTCGTGACGGTTCCCTTCCTCTTGTAACGCTTGTAAATCACTGTAATACACAATTATGACTCGCCGTTATGATCTAACGTTATAGTAACATATCATGACAGTTAGCGAGTCTTTAATGTGATCTCTCCAGATTTTGATTTCTCCAGAAGCATAAAAGTGCTGGTGTCTGCGGCAGACCTTGAGATAAATGTATCTGAAACACGTCGAGAACCCTCAGTGATGTTTCCTACACTTTTCTCTCGATTTGATGGCGTGTCCTGATGAAGAACACAAATGAACCACACACATAATCTTCAGCTCTTCTGATGAACACACAAATGAACAGAAACATTTAATTTCATGCACAGAAATCTTCAATGTGCATTGTTACATACATGTGAAGTGCATTTTCAAAGCATTAGAAACAACAGTTTCAGATTTACTGCACAAAATCTGTAGAAAAATAAAAAATACAACACACAAGGAATGTTGCACTAAAATGCAGCAGCACTTACACACACACACTCACACAAACACAATAAATTTCTATGTTTTGTGGGGACTTTTATACTGTACAGACTTAATATTCTATCCCCTAACCCTCACAAAAGCCTTCTTACATTTTCAAAAAAAAACTTTAATAATCTATTTCCTTCTTAGGGACTGCTGGCTGGTCCCCACAATGTAGGTGTGTGTGACTTTTACCATCCTTCTGGGGACATTTCGTCTCCACAGCAGTAGAAAAACACACAACATGAATCCTTCACATGAACTGTTTTTTGTGGAAAATATTACCAATAACACAAACACTACACACACTAGTGTAAAATCAAAGCAGTGGTCTGAGTCACACATGAGCAACACAATCTGAGAAGAACACACTGATGATCTCAACAACACAAAGAATCACAGAAGTTGTTTCATTGGTTAAGAGGTTACAACGGTTCCACCCTTTCACAGAACCAACCAATAGCAGCAGAGGAAATGCAGAGAGGAAAATGCAGTAAGCAGTAAGAGCCCTTTGACCTGGTATAGACTAGCATTTCGTCTGATACATGCAAGCGACAGTCAGTCATGTCTGTATTTGCATATGGTGAGTGTGTGGTAAAACAGTCCAAAGCGAGTGAATGTGCAAACAAGCAATGCTGTCTTACTGGAATGAAGTTCACACAACATCCCCACAGACTCCAGGCACCTCCAGTCGTGTGTGTTCTACCTACAGCAGGTGAAATGTTCGCAGGTAAATCTGTCTCTCGATCCACTCGGTGAAGTGAGTGACATTAGCGTAGACGCCTGGGCCCAGGACCTTAGAGAAACACACAGACCCCCAGGAGGTCAAACCATACAGAGACCAGCGGCCGTCCTCTTCCTCACACACCAGTGGCCCTCCACTGTCCCCCTAGAAACAAACACACGCTGAGGTCACTGTGGGAAACCCACAGTAGACACAACACACACTCTCAAACTATATGTATGTACAAACAGTATTCTATCCCTCTACACTTATTCTACCCATAAACCTGCTCATCACAGAAAACTTTCTGCTATTTTAGATTTTAAAAAAGGTAATTCTGTTTTTTTTATTTATAAGTTTGTTTAAAAACTACTGTTATTACTGTACATAACAGGGAATATGAGAACCACACACACACACCATGCACGAGTCGATGGTTCCTGCCTCGTATCCAGCACAAAGCATGCGTGAGGTGATGGTCTTCATGTCAAAGTAAGACTGACACTGAGAGACGGAGATGATGCGCACTTCACCTTCCTGCAGTTTAAACGGCACTACAACACAGAGAGGAGAGGAGACAGTGATGTCATCAACGTTCATTTTTATACTAACATGTTCATTTTTGGCTGAACTGTTTCTTTAAGATGTCCTGACACTTAAAGGGTCAACAGTGGAAGTTCACGTTTAAATGCATTGAACCCTCAACAGTGTCTCACTCACTCCTGTTCCCCACATGTCCCCAGCCTGTTATGTGGCAGTATTTGTCGGCTTTAGGCAGCTGTCCATGCCTGGGCAGGCAAATGGGTCGGACGTAACTGGTCACCTCTACCTCTGACTCCAGCTCCACCACGCTGATGTCATAGTCCACAACGGCTCGATTATATCGCGAGTGAACGATGATACTCTTGACTTGACGTGTTTGCATGTATGGAGACGGGTGATCTAAATTATTAATCCCCAGAACCACTTTCCAAACATCAGCACTCTCCCGCCTACAGACAGAAAACAAAACTGTTCCAATTCATTTTCAATTATGGCTGTTCTTAAAGGGAGAGTTCAACCAAAAATGAAGATGTAATCATTATTTATTCATCCTCACGTCATTCAAATCCCTCATGACTTTCTTTGATCTTTGGAACCAAAATGGAGATTTTTAAAGTTTTGATTTTTCTGATTACAATGGGTTAGGATGGCTTCACGCTTCAAAAGGACATGAGACATTACAAATTAACTCCACGTCTCCATGAGACTCGTGTCCTTTCAGAATGTAATGGATTATATTTTACTTAGTTTTTCACCAAACGTTTTTGTCTGCCGAGGACAGATGAGGGATAATCTATCAACTATCTTATCAACCTAACCCTAACCCTAACCACAGGAAACAGACAAACCAAAACAATGCTTCAAAATCTCCATTTTTGTTCTGAAAACAAGAACAAAAATAAAAAGTCATGAGGGGTTTGAATGACTTAAGGGTGAGTAAATGTCTACATTTTAATTTTTGCGTAAATTATCCCTTTAAGTATTTGTTGTAAGTACTGCACACTATATGTCTATTAATATGTGTATTTCAAGTATGTTTTTGTGTTCCTTACCCTTCAAAGCAGTGCGCTACAGTTAGGGCCCATTTCCTACCAATGAGAACACAGCCACAGATGTGACCACTGGGATCACTCTGTAGTGAACACTGCCACGGCCAACGTCCGGGGCGACTCGTACGCCCTCCCAGAATCCTCTTGACCATTCGGGCTGCAGGACGACGGCCACATTCTAAAGCACGCAGAGTGAGAAAGTAATGAAGACAGACGGAGAGAGAAAGACTGTGTGTGTGTGTCACTCAGTCTTACCGTCATTTGTACACTGCAGTGTGATGATCTTGTGTGATTGACAGCTCTGTCTGAAGATGATGAAAATTATGTTTACCAGAAGCTAAATTAGCAGCTAATACAGTGTGTGCACACACAAGTTTGTACATCTATCTTTGTGGAGACTTTACATAGACATAATGACTTTTATACTGTACAAACCATATATTCTACCCCTAATCCTCACACAAACCATTCTGCATTTTTACATTATCAAATAAGCATCATTTAGTATGTTTAATATTAATTTTCCCTTCTGGCCATCGCTGGCTGGCCCCACAATGGTGTATGTGACTTTAACATCCTTGTGAAGACATTTGGTCCACAATGCTAGAAAAACAAAAACACACACATGATTTGATTTTGTTGTGAGTGTGTGTGTGTGCGCACTAAGGACTGGCAAATTCTAGAGAAAAACACACACGTTAATTATACTTATTATAGACCCTAAAGTCTAAAATCCAACAAAAAACATTTCTGGAGTTTAAGACAAGATTTGGTGTCTTTATGAAGCACATTTTCTCTTGATGATGCCCCTGAACCTCTTAGGTGTGTTCCCAAATGTATACACACCTAGACAAGAAACACACACACAAAAGTTGCAAGTTCACACACGCACGCACGCACGCACGCACGCACGCACACACACACTAACCCTCTCTTTCCCAATAGGTTTTGAAGTGGAGAGATGTTCTGTTGACTCCAGTCTGGGTTGACATGAAGCCAGTGTCTCTGTATCATGAAAGAGTCATGCTGAACCTCCTCTGTGGAGATAGCAGAACTACACAAACAAACACACACAGAGTCCTTTTAAATAACAACTCAGATTTCTATTAACACACTAAATATGAGATCACGTTAGTTTTAAGTTAATTTCAGGGGGTGTATCACTAACTAAATCAGAGTAGCTCTTCAATGTCTAGGTAATTATGTCATAATCATCATTCCAGAAATAATCTGCTTAAAATTCATAGTCTGATGTGCTTATCTTTGCATATAAGTGTGTAAGTGCCTGTGTGTGTTTAATGTGTGTGTACCAACCAAATAATCCATTTGTTTATGTTTAGTGTACGTGTGTGAGTGTGTACTAGTACATCTATCTTTGTGAGGACCAGTTTGAGCAATAAGACCATCAAAGTGAGGAAAAAGGAGTAAAGTGAGACATTTTGATTTTTGACATTTTGACCTGTTTGACAATTAAGACTTAAGGTTTTAGGCTTAAGGTTAGAATAAGGGTGGCTGTACAAACGTGTTTGTGTGTTTAGTGTGTGTGTGTACTGACCTTACCCTAAACCCATTTGTGTGCATGTGATGCTGCTGAGGTTCAAGCTCCATCCATCTGCACACACCTGATACTCCATCCCTGATTTGTAGACCACCACCACACCCCCATCAGACAGAGACACTACAGACAGAGAGAGAGAGCGCGAGAGGGCTGTTTTCATGTGATATAACACACCTGAGCTGTCATAACCATCATTTCATAATTCCGGAGCTCAGGACACACTTCAGGATCTGACCAGTTGATGTCAGTGTGTTTCTGTGCTGTGTGTTCACAGCTATTGATTGACTGAATAAGTGATTGTCTTACCACAGTCCCACTCATCTGAACTGTCTGTGCAGTGTTTTCTGCCATCACACCAGAGTGATCGATGAACACACTCGTGATTATTACACTCCATCTCATGACTGCTGCACGCCGCTGAAAAACACACACAGGTTTTTCACTACAAGGACTTTCTAGTCATTTTATGGTTTTATGCTGCTTTTATTATATGTTCTATCCTCAAAATTTTAACTTTCATACATTTTTACTAGTAAAGGCTTCAAATCTCCTCACAGTATGTTTCACTTTATATGTGAGGAAACCACACATATGCACCCAGACACAAACACAGATGTGCACACACACACTGATGCGCGCACACACACACACACACACACACACACACACACACACACACACACACACACACACACTGACACATGAGCACACTGACACACGCGAGCACACTGATGCTCAGTGACACACACTGACACGTGCACACAAACACTGACACGTGCACAGAAACACTGACGTGCACACATGCACACAGACGCACACACAGATTGACACTTGTGAGCACACTGACACACGAGCACACTGACGCGCAGTGACGCACACTCACACGTGCACAAACACTGACGTGCGCACACACTGACGTGCACACACACACTCACAGCAGTTGTTCTCGTCTTCCTGTTGGCTGCAGTCAGGAAAGCCGTCACAAATCATGTATTGATGGATGCAGGTTTTGTCCCCAGGACACTCCCATAAGCCTCGCTCCACACACCCTGGAGACACACACACGCTCCACCTGTTCTTATTGGGGTAAAGGTCAGCTTTGTTCCTGAAAATGAACTTACGTTAATTTGGTCAGTTCAGTCAGAGACACAAACATTCTTCTGTTGCTCATAACATCACACATACACAAATGTTGGCATATATTGTTTATGAGGACAATAGACGTCTCCTTAGATGTAATGGGTTTTATACTGTACAAACTGTATATTCTATCCCATAAGCCTACCGGTAAACTTAACCCTCATAGAAAACTTTTTAATTAACAAAAACCTACCATTTAGTATGTTTTTAAGTAATTTAATTCATGAGGACTCAGGAAGAGTCCCAGTAAGCCATGTTTACTTTACAATGAACAATATTCAAACCCACACTCACTGACATACACACACGCACACAGATTTGTGAGTGTACAGTAAATGTGTGTTCTCACTCACCACATGTTTTCTCATCGCTGTCATCATCACAGTCTGTGTGTCCATCACAGCGCTTAGATGAGAGAACACATCTCCCAGAAGCACATTTAAAGTGACTGGGAGAGCACTCTGAAACATACAAACAAACAAACAAACAAAGACAGACAAACAGTAAAATGTGCTAAATCACATGAACTAACATGATGTGGTAGTCAAAAACAAACAAGCACAGAACGACAGCCTGTCAAAAACACAGCGAACATGAGTGAAACTGTGAGCAGTGAAAAACTGTGAGCAGTGAAAAACTGTCAGTAGTGAAACTGTGCTTCTTGTCTAAATATCAACAAACACTGAATAAGTCTTATCAGTGAACTTTGTTCAAGTTTATTGAAGATACTAAACAGAAAGATGTAGCATCATGTCTTGATGGGTCCTACAAAGGGTTCACGACTGTACCACCTACAATTAGTTATAACTGCTCAGAACTTCCGAACTGTTTGAAGTAAAATTGTGGTTTTATCGGCTCTTCGACTCACAGTTAGTGTGATGCACATGCTGCCATTTTTATTTGTAGCTCACAACAGCTGCTTATATCTCAATTTTTTGTTTTAGAATCTCAATTATGTGATTTAGAAACACACATTCAGCTCAGTTCAGTATAAACATGTGAATCGTTTGTGCTTTGCCTTGTATTTGTTTGTTTATGCACTGACCGCTCACATCAGGGTCCGGAAGTAAACAGGATGTGTTCATTTGTCCTTCCTCTGGAAACTGAGCACAATCTGTGTCCTCAGGCCACTGCAATCCCACAATTCCTAGCACTGACTCACAGCGCTCCTTTGAATTCCTACACAGAGATCTGACACACACGTTTTCATATTGTGTCCAGCTGATTTTAGATGCATGAAACATGTGAAAGCGAGAACACAGACTGACCTGCAGGGCGGCACTCTTTCCTCTGTTAAAGGGTCACACATCGGTACTAGAACGGTACAAGCAAAGAACATGAGATATTTGTAGCAGTTTGTCTGAACGAGAGCAGGAAAAAGTGAAGACTCCCAGCTGACTGATGTCTCCTTCTGAGACTGGTGCCCCAGATAGTTTGGAAACCTGGTGAAGTTGTAGGGCAGATTCATACAGATCTCCAAAGAGATTAGCTCACAGCCACCTGGCAAACACACACAAAACAACACAAATATACTAAATTACAGTAAAACGTATACAGCATAATACATTATATTATATATTATATTATATATAATAGCATCATCTCAGCTTCACCTGCATGTGCATGATCTTAGTCAAAGACATTTATGATAACAGAATTATAAAAGCATGTTTGCTTTGATCAGGTCATCTGATCAACTCCAGAAACTGCTGTGTAATACTGCAGTCAGTTTTACTCGAGTGAACTATTGCTGTTTGTTTCAGTGTACTCTGCAGTGTGTCCTGCAGGTCAGAGGTCAGGGGTCAGCTGCTGGGTATCTACAGATGGTGTTTCACTCACTGCAGTTGCTGCTGGTGTTGCGGAGGTCACAGGAAGTGTTACCATGACAGCCAGAGGAGCAGGAGGTGGAAATACAGCTGGGCTGACCAGGAGGACACAGAGCCTGAGCTGAGAGAGACATAAAGTGAGCTTCACGCACACCTTCTGTGATTGGTGCATTATGGTTGTGTGTGTGTGTTCTCACTCTGCTGTTGTGTGCAGTTGTCTTCATCACTGCCATCTCTGCAGTCATCTTCACCATCACAGCGAAATGCACTGGGGATACACTGACCACTCCTGCACTCCACTAGACCCTGTGACTTACACGCTACACACACATGCATGTAGTATTGTATTTTTGTGTGTAGTATGCTGTGTGTGTATGTGTGTGAATTATGCAGTGGTTATGTGGTTTGTGTGTGTAGTCTGCAGTGTGTGTATGTGTTTGGTTTGTGTATGTAGTATGCAGTGTGTGTATGGTTTGTCTGTGCATCACGCAGTGTTTGTGGTTTATGTGTTTAGTATGCAGTGTGTGTGGTTTATGTGTTTAGCACGCAGTGTGTGTGTGGTTTATGTGTTTAGCACACAGTGTGTGGATTGTTGAGTCTCACAGCAGTTTAATTCGTCACTTTTGTCTAAGCAGTCATGATCACCATCGCACACCCAGTCTCTGGGAACACATCGCCCTTCTCCACAGCGATGCTCTCGAACTGGGTCGCACACTACAGCAGAATCAAGACAACACTGCAATACACTCCACAGTTCAGATACAACCACTTTCACAACTATACAGTATGACATTATTATGCAGACAGTTAAAAGAAGAACTCTTTAACAGGAATGTTTATGAGTGTGACTTTAAATGTGACTATAAACTGCTAAATGCTTAAATGTAAACGTAAACTAGGGGTGTTGCAATATATATGAACAAGAACCATGATATTAATAATCATGATTATTGATACCGTGTTAATAATATACATATGTTAATACTTTAATAATAACATTGAATAATTCAGCACCAGTATCTGGTTGACACTACAACTACAATTGCACCCATTTAACATTTTGCCTTAAGAGCCATGATGGTCTCTCACTACATTCCCACACTCATTTTTTGAGTGATTCATTGGTTAAAAAAGAGAAATCACTAAATAAACAAATTAAAATGAACTAACAGCATCAGTTCATCAGAAAATACAATTTTTAATCACTCATTTTTATTTTATTTTATTTACTCTTTACTCGATTTGAGCTGGACCAAGTTATGGTTCTGCCCCCAAGGTTTAATCCCAAGACAATTTTTTTTAAACAATTTTAACAATTAACGTTTTTTAACAATTACCACTGTATCACCACACCTGTGTCATTCAGAAAAATCAATAGAACTTCTCACACTCTTAATTTTAACAAAACATGAAGGAAATTCCAACAAAACCTGCAATAAATTCCAACAAAACCGGCAATAAATTCTAAAAAAACCTGCAATAAATTCTCACAAAACCTGCAGTAAATTCCAACAAAACCTGCAATAAATTCTCACAAAACCTGCAGTAAATTCCAACAAAACCTGCAATAAATTCTCACAAAACCTGCAATAAATTCTCACAAAACCTGCAATAAATTCTCACAAAACCTGCAGTAAATTCCCACAAAACCTGCACTAAAATCATAAAAAAACCTTTAAGAAAATTCTAAAAAAAACCTGCAATAAATTCTCACAAAACCTGCAGTAAATTCCCACAAAACCTGCACTAAATTCTAAACAAAACCTTCAAGAAAATTCTAAAAAAAAACCCTGCAATACATTCCAACAAAACCTGCAGTGAATTCTCACAAAACCTGCAATACATTCTCACAAAATCAGCACTCTAGTGGAGAGTGTTTTTTGAGGACTGTCCTGAAATTGTCCTGTTCTGATCTTCTCTTCTCTCATGGTCAGATACTCTAAGAACCATGTCACTTTCATCTTTACTGCATCATCATGTTAACAAATGCAGAATTCTGTTTACATACTAAAGTTTAATGGCATTGTAAATGTGTTATGATGGAGCATGAAAACATGACATTTTTTTAAAAATAAAGCGTCTGCTTAATGAAAAGATGAATATAGAGCATGTGTTTATGAAGTACTCTTTTAAAGTATATGAAAGTATACTATATTTAAACTATACTTCACCTCTTTTAAAGTGGATTTGTGTTTGTATGCATATATGTGTGGACATATCATGAGCTCATAACAGAACAGCAAAGAGTAAAACAATTATAATGTAAGAACTCACCACAGTCGTGTTCATCGCTCAGATCTCCACAGTCATCATATCCATCACATAGAAGATTCTGTGAGACACAGCGACCAGTAGCACACAAATACTGGCCATCTGCACAGGCTGCAGAGACATAGACAAAGAGAGGCAACGGAGAACATGTGCTTCTTTAATCATGTGTACACATGAGTCTTTGCCATTTCAGTAGTGAATTCACAGGGTACATGGAAAGAAGAATAATCAAAAATGACATTAAAAAGGCAAATGTTTTTGAGCAATCTGACTTGGAAGCTCTTGGCTTCACACACTTACTGCAGCCCATCTCATCACTCCAGTCATCACAGTCATTGTATCCATTGCAGACTAATTTCTGGGGGACACATATTCCAGTCGTACACAGGAAGTTATCACTTCCTCCACACACAGCTTAGGACAAAGAAGCATTTATTCATTACAAATAAAATACTGGATAATTATAATTACATCTTTCTTATTATTGTTCATGTATCTGCTGTGACGTATGAGACAGTGAGGTGTGAGATCTGCAGGTATGAGACACTCACCAGTTTTTCCGCGGCCGTGTTGGGGTGTGTAACACACTGCTGTACCTGTGGCTGTGCTTCCTGTGTTATTGGTGAACTGAGAACAGCGCAAAAACTCGGGCCAGGAGGCGTTGAACATCTGAAGCACGGGCTCACAGCCTTCTCGAGCAGCTTCACAGAACGACTGACAGGGCAGAATCAACGTCCTGTAACATCAGTGGAAGAAGCGCACACATCTGCTACAGCGCTGGACTGTTCACATCTGCTGTTTGTTATTTCTATTGATTTCTGCCTTACATTTAGCACTTTTGTCTGTATTATTCTTTTTTACAAACTGCTGTAGATACGTGTCCAGATTTATAAAATTTGGACCCTGCTGAACATGTCATTTAAACCTAGTTTGGGATTTACAAAAATGTAAAAAAACAACAACAAATGAAGCACATTGTAGATTACAAATTCAAATAAACAACAATCATCACCCTCCAAGACCTTATATAACATCAGCAATAACATCATCTCTATATAAACTATTTTGTTTATTTTTTGAAATTGTCACACAAATCGTTATGCTGCTAATCCAGTTTTGAGTTGTTTTAAATTTTGAGTTGTCACTTACTGTCACTTCTATTGTAATGTTTTTGTGTTTGAGAGGTAACTGTAATGATATTTGTTATGCTAATAAAACTCACTGAAAGTGACAAACAGATAAACAACTGAAAGCAAGCACTCAAGCTTCTATTTGAGGTTGTATTTTAACTCATTGTTGTCACAGACCTGCTGTCTCCACGACTGATGCACTGCGGAAGGGCGATAGAGCATCCAAACAGCATGATGTGTCTGTAACAGGACAGGCGACTCAGATAGCTGAAAAACTTCAGGAACATCTGCATCTCACTGCCCTTCATGACTGGTGTCCCTGGCAACAAGCCTGTCTGATTGTATGGTAGCATGTGACACTGATTCTCTGTGATGTCAGAGCAGGAACCTGTCAAAAGACAAACAGAACATCTGATTGGATGATGGCTTGAGTGGAATTTAGAGGTTGGTTTGAAGGAGACTTTTTATTGGTTAATTACAAGATGATTTATGCTTCCCACTAATGACTTGTAAACCACTGAGATTTGTGCTAAATGAATATATAGTTTTAATAGTACAAATACTAAACAAAATACTAAACGTTATATTAGGGTTAGTCTATAGTAATTATAACCTGAATATAAAAACAATAGACATCTATGGTACGTCCCTACTGAGATAACAAAAAATGGGTCTGTTTACTAGAACTGATTGTAATTGTGATTCTAATGCTCAAGTCAAAGTCAGAAAGAAAAGTAGAACATCCCACACAAACACACACACCAGGAAAACTCAGTGTGATTAATCATTTATCTGTTTGGATGGGGAGACAACGATATACCACATTCCTGTAGAGGTCACCACAAGAGGACATACACACACACACACACAAATCAGGATTCTAGTCACTCCTGGGACAAAACCTTCACCAAGGACACTAAATAATTATTTCTGTCTCTCTCTCACACACAGTGGAAGTATCTGTGTTTAAATTCTATTAGCAACTTGTCTGTGCAGAATAAAAACAAGATGCTTGATATTAAAAAACAGACAGATACAGAAGAGGACAGACAGAAAGAGAGACAGTCAAACAGAGACAGACATAAAGAAAGAGACAGAAAGAGATAGTTTCTCTAAGGTTAAAGAATTGCTGCTAGAGCAGGAAACAGCAGGTACAATGTCACACAGACACTCAGTTCACATCACATTATCACTTCCTGTACATCACTGATGAGAAAACATCTAAATATCTTTACTGGAATGGACAGCAGCCAGGTGAGCAACAGAGAAGATGTAGTGTACATCTTAAAAGTGTACCGGTCTCTGCACTCGTGCTTGTCACCGTGGAAATGACCGTCAACCAGTCCCCAGAGGCTGTGGGGGCGGGGCCTGCTGAAGAGGAGGCGGCACGAGACAGCCAGTGGGCGGAGTCCCATTGCCTGAGGGTGGTCGCCATGATAGGCTGCTGTGTGCTCGCTTGTGTCAACATTGTTCTGTTATTGGCCCTCATCAGGTTGGGGCCAGTGTCATTATAGGGACTGTTGGTCAGTGGAGTGAGTGTTGCTATGGAGATGAAACCTGGAGCATCCAGAAAGCCAATTCCAAATAAACCTGGATAAACATCAGAAACAAAGTAAATGAAAGAAATGTACAGACTATAACCTGAGGAACTGCTGCTGAGGAGTGAGTGTGTGTGAGAGAGTGTGTATGTGTGTGCCAAAGCAGAGTAGTTTAAATATAAAAACAGCAACAGCTGAGGATATTTATACACACACACACAATCCGCTTAAACAGTCTGTCTCTCTGAGGTTCTCTGAGCACCACATCTGATGGCATCAACTCCACGCTGCTCTCACATTGTATTACTTGACTCAGACTTTTGTAACTTTATTTGTTGACAAAATTAGCACAGTGAAGGTGTTTCTGATGCATTGAGAATTTGACCTGCATGCCAAGTTTAATTTCTGCAGACAAACATACTACAGAAGACAAATGATCAACAGGACTTTAATCATGAAACGCTCTTTTCTTAATTTATTTTCCTAATTCCTAAGAATTAGGACTTATTCTTTCCTTAAGCTATTACCTGACAGATCACTGAAACTGTGCGTGTTTGTGGGTTAGGTTAGGTTATTGAATTATTTATTATATAAATAAAGTTCTGAAAAGACAGGTGTAATATTTGGACGACACATTATCAGTATGTAATAGTGAAAACAGTTGGGTTATTAGGTTAAATTGAATTGTTCACAGCAATTTGACAATTGTTGAACAATTACTGACACGTCTATACAAAACATCAGTGGGACACACTGCTGATCTGACCAACAGAATCTACTCAAATGATGCCCTTTAGCCAGTCCTGCTCTCACACACACTCCCCTCTTTTACTTCACATAAAACAACTGGACAAAGGATGTGTGTGGCATTGCAGCAGTTTAGTGTGTAATATTAGTGGACAGACAGAGAACAGTGTGACAATGCAGAAACAGCAGGACGTCCGGACAGAACGAGTGTCTCAGCTTCACAGATCACGTCCAGCCAAAGACACTGTCTAGCCAAAAAACAGAGAGAGAGAGAGAGAGAGAGAGAGAGAGAGAGAGAGAGAGAGAGAGAGAGAGAGAGAGAGAGAGAGAGAGAGAGAGAGAGAGAGAGAGAGAGAGCAGAAAGGGGGAAAGGAGAATGAAAGAATGACATGCACATGGTGTCTGTGGGATATCTGCCATTTTGACCTTGTGCTTATGAAACAGAGAAAACAGATTAGCCCAAACACATGCATATGTACACACACACACCACAGTCAAACACAGGACAAAAACATGACTCTCGCACACGCACACACACGCACACATACATATAAAATGTTGGTAGACACCCATGAGATAAACTCACTCAATCTAAAGACAAGCAGAGTGTGAAAATCTGCATGTTCTTGTGTCTGTGTGTCATTATTACAGATTTCTCTATGAGAGTGAAAATCATGTTGTGACTCATTTGGCAGGAGACAAATTTAGACATTAAAACCCTAAACAGCCTGAATCACACGCACAGAAATAAACAGTAAGTGCTCTGATAATGTTAAACACATACATTAGAACCATAGACCACAGGCATGTGTGTGTATTTTTATGTCTTGTGTCGAGAGTTCTAACACTGTGTGCATGTGTGTGAGTTGTTATTTAACATTTGTTTGTCATCAGTCCATGTGTTGAAACAAATCAGAATCAGACGTGTGTGTGTCACCTGTGAATGTCAGCAGCAGGACACACACACACATGAGGCTGCATACACATGGCAGCACAATGAACAGCAGCAGGCGCAGATGTTTCTTGCAGCGCTGCATGTGTGTGAACACTTCACCCATGATGTGTTCATCTGACACACACAGACCTAAAAACAGAGAGAGAGAGAGAGAGAGAGTGTGTGTGTTATTAGTGTATATTTAGAGTGAATTTACAGTGAATATAATCTGTCTGTGCATGAGTGACAGTTACTGATGTGATTGACAGACACTTAATAACAGATAAAAAGTGACTGAATGTAAATCATACTACATATCAATCATAACAAAAATAACATTACAGTCATAGCAATAACATTTGTGAAAAAGAACACAAAACGATCTGAGAGAAATGTGTGTGAAACTTGATCGTGTCTCACCGAATTTAAGATTGTGATACTCCGTTAATGACTAAAGAAGATCAGAACCAGATCATATCCACAGACAAAAAATCAGAGCCAGACAGCAGATCAGATCTACACACATCAGACCAGAACCATACAGCAGATCAGATCTACAGACAAAAGAACAGACCCACAGGCAATAGATCATGTACACCGAAAACAGATCAGATCCACAGACAACAGATCAGATTTACAGACAACAGATCATGTACACCGAAAACAGATCAGATCCACAGGAACAGACAACACATCAGATGAGATCCTCAGACACACACAGATGCGTCTAT